>JAVRXN010000014.1:42946283-43061952 GCA_033556935.1 Timema podura | reverse complement strand
AGAGCTGTCAAATAGTTGACTCAGCCACCTTCGACTCGTAATAGTTTATGCTGCAATTAGTAGAGAAAGATGAGCCTAAACATAGAGCGACCCCTGGATAGATCAGTGGTAGGATCATTGGTGTACTAAGCCAAAGGTCCTGGGTTGGATTCTCGTGTCCAGGTTGTCATTTTTCAATTAAGAGAATGTGAAATTTAGAAGCGGCTATAACCGTAATCAAGAACTAAAATAGCTTGGTTATATAACAATAGTCAATATTAAATTTAAAACTACAGATTATAATATTGGTTGTAAATAACAATTAATTCATATTTTAGAAAAATAAACCCAGGAAATAATAGCAAAACAACTTATTACGTATTTGTGATACATTACTGAATCGACATTATTTAAAAAAAAACTTTACTATGTTGAACACTGTGTAGATGTTAGATGTATAATATTATACACTTTTCCTAATTAATATATTTATACTCTGCACATTTCAGCTCATGGCTGGTTTCACAATTTGAAAGTCACTTAGGGCTGGTTCACACAAAACGCTAAGCTAAGTTAAGCTATGCTGTGCTAAGGTTTTGTCAGTTTGGTTTCATACTTATTTCTAAGATAAGCTATGGTTCCTCTTTTTCCTCCGAATTCACTGTGGTTTCTTTCTATTCTGCTCCAGAGAAGGCAAATAATGGTATTCTCCCAAATATTTTGTTTGAGCTAAGATGATAATACTGAGGAAGAGGAACTGCTGCTATTAGCAACTGCTTTGAAAGATGAAGAAAATGTAGGAGGTGTGGGGTTTGACTTGTTCAATTAGCAGTCCCATTGTAATATACAAACACTTATTAAATATACAACCTAAATAGAATATTAAATAACACACTGAAAACCAAACTTTAACACGTCCGTGGTTATTTTCAACACTCTAGCAGTGCGTCTGTTCAACACGGAGCCAAAGTTGTGTTATGTGCATAAGAAACGTAAGATGGCTCAAGACGGAAGATGGAAAAATTGACTTGCCAGCATTCGGATAAAAACAGCACAGCGTAGCAACGCATAGCATAGCTTAGCTTAATTTTCATTGTGAACAACCTTAAGAAGGAATTAATAATAGTTGATATAATTTCCTATATAGGCCTACAAAATGTGATGTTCAATTTTAAAAATGTTGGGTGCTCAAAAAATGATCCACCTTTTCCCAAGAGTATACACCAAATTTTAAAGCCTTAACTTCTGACGGTAATACATGTAAAATACTAGCCGCTTGAAAGGTAAATGATTTTTCGAAGAGTTTGGTTCGATGCCCGGGTGCTTGTAGAAACAATATTTGTTTCCAGTAAAACTAGTTGAGAATAAAACTAAATTATATCTATGTATTTCTCCTGATATGGATAAGACTTTATATAAAGTCTTTTTAAATCAATCTAATCTGGTGTTTTATTCTTTGCTGGAACTGATGCTATTGAGTGGTGAGCTGAGCTCCTTTTTTCTAATCCTAGCCGTGCGGTGATTTGGATCTTCGCCAGTCAGCCAGTACGTACGCATTTCACCCTTGCCCTAAACAACAAACACAAACAATTATTTCATTAAGCATGTTCAAATTCTTTTGACAAACAATCAAGATAATTATAAACTTGACGGGTAAACCGTGCTGTCTATTTAAAGTAGCTTAGTGGGCATTGGGGGTGTGCGAAGCTTCTAAAAGTCACCTTCTCAGTGACTTTGACAACTTCAATAACCTTTTAATCTTCGAAACATTTGAAAGGAAGAAGGAAACTTCGGTAAATCACCAATATATTTGAAATATATCACTAAATATGATATATTTCAACATGAGATGATTTTTAGAACAACTACTAAACTAATTCAACACAGACTATAGATAAAAATTAATTACATCTATAATTTAAAAAAAAAACCTCTTGTCGTCAGCTCGCAAGTGAGCAATATCGACCGAGTGGCCAACGAATGTTGACGAAGCACAGATAATATCAAACATGTCAGCACAAAATAATATTGTGTCCTTTGTATTTTTCTCTAAATCTTCATTTTACCTACCATTCTACCGCTTGGGTTATACGCATTTGTACTAATTGCGTTAGTGTGTTGAGGATGAGGATAGTTTCCATTTGGCGGTAGTGTACCTACATTTACGTGGAGAGAGAGTGGAAAACCTTTTAGGAAAAAAATACCCTCATAGCTCGAACCCCAAACTCCACATCATCAGCAGTCCAGTCTGTTGCGAGTGACGCCTTATACCATGCAGCCACTGAAGCAGGTCAATATATATGGTTTAAAAATTAAAAGTATTTTAATGTGAGAACAACAAAAACTTTATCTTTGACTTCGGTTTTGACTTTGTTTCACATTATTCAAGATTAGCTTCGCATTTAAATAGTGAACTTCTGTTACCCTTTGTGGTCATCGTTTCCTACTTAGATTAATTCTCTCCAAATGTCCCTTTTATCAAGAATATCCCCAAGTCGTAGGCTGACCTTGATGAACGTTAGGCCTCGTTCGTCGTACAAATATCCTCCAAGTCTATCCAGTAGTTGTTTGGTGGTTTCCGACATGTGTATTTTGAGTGCCTCCCCAGAGGACTCCATACGTGAGGCCGTGTTGACAGTGTCTCCAAACAGACAGTAGCGTGGCATCTTGAGTCCGACTACACCAGCCACACATTGACCTGCAAGAGACAACTCATTTAGTCAGCTGGTACTTACATACCATACAAACCGCAGGCCCACCCACCCAAAAATAATTTGGTAAGAGATGAAAGTGTTGTTTTTATTTCATACAAATTTTACTATTCAATAAAAAAAATCACTCAATAGTCACTTTATCTTTCATAATTTCATGCTCTACAAAAAAATCTCTGTGAATATTTTTCTGGAACATTAATATTTACCAAGATATCAGTAAATCTCAAAAAAAAAATTGGAGGAAATTATAAACAATTTTTCAGAGATCAAAGCAGCAAGGAAAAGAGTTTTAAGTCTCGATGTTTGTTTAGCCTCTGTAAGTGTTCATATAATTTGTATAATTTTGTTTATAGTATTTATTCCAGTGTCATTCCATTTGAATAAATCAAAGATAACTTATAGAACTGTTTTTCCATTATAATATATAGACCTGATGTTCAAATTGTGTAAAAATACGGTTACGAGTGATTATTGATAATCAATGGTGAACAACATGTAGGCATGAACAGAGAACCCGAGAAAAGTAACGTAACAGTCTTGATTTGCGACGAGTAGGCGTGAGGAGAAGAAAGATAACGCTTCAACTAAGCTTTCAACTTTCTGGTATCTCTTTCTCTCTTACACCCATACAAGGCAATGTGGCATTTTGACACCGTTTATTAATTTGATTGAATATATGAAATACATCAATGTGTGAGTAGTTAAATTAAATAAATATGTTAGTAAAAGCTTTGAAGAACATATCAAAGTTCGAAATTGGTTAGTTTTTTTCTTTAAATAAGTTGATATAGCCTAATATATACAATGGTTTTTGAAGGAAGCTCGTTTGTAAGGCTTTATCTCGTACCAGAATCCTACCTTATGGTTGTGTTTAGTTAGGATATAAGACCTTCCAGCAGGAAATTTCTACTTCCGTTCTAAATTGCCGTTCATCCTACCAAAATATTATATATATGATAGTATTCTGGTCCGAAATAAATCCTTACAGATTGATATTATTACTAAAATCAGGGTTTAGTAGATACCGTACTTCCTACAAGCCTATAACCTAAATTATCATTTGAATGTAAGACTTCTACACAAAGTATGTCATTCTAACAAATGTAATACAGTTTTTAGTTAACTTGTTTCATTATAGTTATCGAACTTTCAACATAATATAGTTTCTGAAAGATATGCGCCAACTTAAAAAAAAGAAGGTATTATAATAATACTTTCTACAAGCCTATAACCTAATTGATAGTTTGAATGTATGGCAACTATACAAACAAACAAATTTAATCAAGTTTTAAGATACCTTATTCATTATATTTATCGAACTTTCAATATAATATGGTTTCTGAAACCAATATACAAGCTAATAACTAACTTAAATGTAAGTGTAGTCGTGGCAGACTGTAAACAACATTGAAGATAACTACATATTTAAATATGTTAAAGATTTTATTCGTATTTGTACATTACTACCTGTAAAAATGAATTGTGTATCCTTTAATGTAAATGTTTCTTCAGGAAAGTGTGGTATAATACTTCCGTATTTTCAAACAATAACACTTTTATTCATCAGAGACATGTTTTCACATAAGAACGTTGAAAGAAACCGTTAAATCTGTCCCCCATTAGTGTAGCAGACGATAAACTTGAGCGTCACGCTTTTGTCCTTGGCAATGTGTATGTGTATGTCCATCCAGTTATATTATAGAGATCAATGTTGGCAGGTAATAAATATGATAAAGATAAGCAGAAAAAAAGACGGGCCTTATAGTCAAAACGTTGGTTGCAATAAATTTTCCGACATTAATCTTTTGCGTGAACTTGAACTAAGCTCCAAGGACGACTATACAAATTATTTGTGTAAGACATTTGAGTGTTTTCAAAGTCTTCTGTCCCTAGTTGGTCCTTTGATATACAAACAGTACACAGTGATGAGACGCCATCCCAATCCCAGCAGAGGAAAGACTGATAGCCACGATCAGGTTTCTCGCTAGAGGGAGATTCTCGGAAGACCTGAAGTTTTTGACAGTTACCGTAAACCTCCGCAAGCCCTCGGAAAGATAATATCCAAGTCATGTGACGCAATATTTAAGTGCTGAGAGAGGAGTGTATGAAAGCAAAAAATACAAGTAGCATAATGTTACACCGTCTCCATTGCCTTCTACTTAACGACCACAATTAAATAAAAGGGAGAAGGTATAATCTACATAAGGGAAAATATAAGCAGAATTAAAAATATAACAATAATATGGTTTATTCAGTATAAACGTAGATAAAGCAAAGTACAAGTACAGTGGTCTCATTATATCATTCTGAATAATGCTGAAAATAATAACGTGAAGCGCAGAATGTAAAAATTCCATGTTTACATTTATTACAGGTCGTCTTTAGGAGACACAAAATTACGTAGATTATAACATCAAAAGAGAAGTTAAACTACCAAAAGTGAAGTGAAGTAAGATATCCACAAAATGAAACAAACATTAAATATTCTTGCCTGATGGGCTCCTCAAACAATTACAAGTTACAATACGAAAATTTACAATTACATAAAACATAACGCGAGAGTTTGACTTCCAGACTCAAGTCAAAACCTCCCGGGACTAACTATATCTTAGAAAAAACTAAAGATTGAAATTTAGAACAAAATTAAATTATATAAAAAAAATAACAAGCCTAATTTTATTTCTACAGTCGCGTGAAATAGCAAAATACAAAGGTCCACACATTTTAACAATTTACATTTAAATTCACTCAATACAAAATTACCAATGGTGGATTTCAAACCAAACTAATAAACTAACAAACTAACCAACCGCGCCTAAGTGGCGGCATACAAGTTACATTTAAGCGACTGAGATAATAAAGAAAAAAGTTAAATAATAAGCAAAACACAATATAAAGATTTTAACACGAAAATATTATAAGTTGAAAATGAATAGAGTTCTTTATAAGTAACAGCCATAGTTACGTTCCAATTTATGATGTATGAATGTTTATTCGATCATTGTCCAGGTCGACGACAATGATCCGTCCTCGTTCGTAGATTTTAGATAGTCAACATTTTTAGACAATGTCAGCCTGTTTTATAGTGATTTTCGTTGCACGGAAAGAGGGGAGGTAATTTCTAGCACGCAGTTGCTAGCTGTCATCGGTCACGTAGGCACTTTGTAGGGTTGTTCCATCGGAAAATTAGAACAAGTCGGCCATCATTGGATGTTTGTGTTGTTTGGGGAAGTTCATCTGACATCAGTCAGAGGGCGGGTGGATTGTTGTCTTCTAGCGTGCTCCATGTTGTCATTCCTCAGATTCAATCTGACTAGACGGAGAATGACCACGCGTTGATTGTAGACCTTCGTTAGCTCGGCCCCATTCTTCACATTGGCTGCACGGTGTAGTTCAGCTTTGGTGGCGGCTAGTGATAGAAGATTTCAAAGGTAAGTTCCTGAACAAATATGAGTGTAATATTACAGAAGATTGTACAGCATGAAATATACTGTGTCGTATTATCTTTCCGTATTAGCCTACAGGGACTACAACAGAGAATAGTACCATTGTAGGGATTCTATTTGGGTCGGAATTATTGAGCGGGTGGTATGAATTCTTGATAGTTACGTATCAACATTATAACGGGATGGATCCAATTGTAACTAACTGTAAGTTAATGTTACAAATCTCCCCCCCTTGACCAGGAGAATAAGAAGATGCAGCATCCGTCCTCAGCAAGGCGGAACATCAAAGGGCTCAAGGTGGCCTTCTTGTACATCATCTTCCCAAACAGCATGAGATGATCCATTTTTTTCAGCTCTAGATTCCATCATCTAGAGAAGCAGTCGGTACCACTACGTAGACTTTACCATAAACCAGGAGAGAAAGGAAAACAGGATGCGCAACGAAAACTCATATACAACAAGTCTGTTGTCGAGATGTAAGTGGCGTTAAATCACACGCAACCACATGTCTATAACTATCCGTATGAACACATGAAGAATCTCTTCTTTCTTCTACGTTCAATCTCAAGTTCTCACAATAAAGTTCACTAGACTACAAAGTCACAAAAAGTTTATCCTCAAGAAATCCTAAAATCCTATAGAAATCCTACATAAATGTATCGGAGGAGCGTCCCCCCCCTCAACACTTTTGAAGGTTCCTATTCAAAGGTTTGAGAGTTTCAAATGTTATATCATCATAATCTCACGATATTCTATATAAGTCCATTCTCAGCACTCAATCTAGAATAGAGTGTCTCAAAACATAGAATAGAGAAAGTTACGTCATAATTAAATCAAAACAACATTTGATTTCGTGATCCAAATTCCATGAAGTGGAACATCAACAAATTCGTGCCATAATAATCTATAAACTATTCACTTATTTCATAAACACATAATATCCACAAGTTCAATTACGGTTCAATACCTGTAAATAACTATACACATGGCCAACAATATATATATATCAAAACACTATATCTACAAACCACTGATATATAACATATCATTAATGGTAAACAAAATTTAAATTTTAAACACGATTTGGCTCACAGCCAGGGCACAATGCCATCAAACAAATCTCAAATTAATAAGGGATGCCAAAAGATTAATTATAGGTCCCCATATACCTATAAAAATTAGGCATGATTCCACATTATTATTAAGAGTATGAATAAACCCGGTCAATACTATAATTAACAAAATGAGATTACGTTAATTGACCGTTCATTAAATGACTCAACAATCGTCAAATAATATCAAGACACCAAGTCTTACACAAAACAGGAATACCAAAAAGATCAAATACAAGTCCCCATAAACTTATAAAAAAATTTCTTGGCATCCTACATTTACCTAAGTAAATCCAAAATGGAGTAATTAAATCTGTAAGTACAATAACTTACGAACATTATCCATTAAACTATGACATTCTAAGGCGTCGGTATTAGTTTAAGATGGCTCACATGAGCTCTTCGCGTATCGGTCGGGTCTGTCTGGCACATCAACCTGACCGACACGGGTGTTAAGAAAGATACAACTGACCAGGGTCTAGCCCATCTGGGAGAGAGCCTGGCAGATATTTATTTAAAGCTAGACAACATAAAGAAACAAGCACAAGAACTACAACGGGGGAAGGGGGGCATGGAAATGCGCTTGACTCGTAAGACCCATGATTCTTACGGCGCACAACTAGTTTCCTGAACTACACTTGCTCTGTACATGTCCTAACTGTTTACATTTAAAACAGCGAATTCCTGACAAAAACTTAATATCCAACGCTCGCGGGCCAATATGGTTCTTCTTCACAGGTTGCACACCCAGCTGAGAAATCGCAGTATTATTCCTAGACCTACCACAATAACTAGGATTCGAACCCACGTCTGGATTGTCAACAATAAAAGGCGCATGATTTTCCAGAAACTCACTTTCAGACAACAAAGTACCTTCAATTAGGGAAGCTAGCTCATGTAACTCAACCATCGTACTAGGTTTAGAAGTAAATACAAAATGACATCGAGACAAGGGCGACACATTCTCCAAAATAATATCTACTATCTGACATTCAGAAAGATCTAACCCTAAAACTTCAACGGCCTCAGAAATGGCCATGATGAAACTCCTTAACGACTCATCAGGACGTTGAAAGCGATGTACATACTGCTTACACAAATTATCTCTAGCTCTAGTAGGGACAAGACAGTCTAATATCTTACGACTAATAAGTTTCCAACTTAACCCATTAACTAAACCTTCAGAAAACAAACGAGTTAAATATCCAGAAGTTTTACCTAAACACAATGCAATAAACTCAAACTCAGAACCGATATTTAAATGACAAATCCTTTGAACCTCAATTAAAAATAAAAAAAGAGATGAGCTGTCCTGACCATCACACAGTGGTATTCGATTTACAAAATCAACGAGAATGTTACTTTGGATTTTATCACTCACCAAAGCGCGTGACATTTCAATTGGATCTCCAACCCTCACCGGTACTAAATGATGATCCTCCCCTCCCACTGTTGCCTGGTCTCGAGACGTATCGCTCTCCGAAAGGATTCCCACGAGAACTGCACGAAGTCTTGCTACGGTGGTTTCTGTTGAACCTTGCAGTCCACGCTTAGCAAGCTCGGAGATAAGGCTTTCTTTATTGAGTCGGTAAACATCAGATTTCGACAACACGCTCGGCTCGCCAGTCACTACTTCCCCAGTCGAAGCGTCCGTAGTCAAATTGTGTTCCATTATGAAACAGAAAGAGATACAAGGTTAAACTCAGGCTATGATTTCACAACAACAACAAAAATATACAGTATAATTTTCCAACATTTTTCAGCAATGATATAGGTTATCAATTAACTAATTAAACAGGAAGGTCAGTTAATAAAAAGGACAGCAGAGTAGCGCAGTGTTACACCGTCTCCGTGCCTTCTACTTAACGACCACAATTAAATAAAAGGGAGAAGGTATAATCTACATAAGGGAAAATATAAGCAGAATTAAAAATATAACAATAATATGGTTTATTCAGTATAAACGTAGATAAAGCAAAGTACAAGTACAGTGGTCTCATTATATCATTCTGAATAATGCTGAAAATAATAACGTGAAGCGCAGAATGTAAAAATTCCATGTTTACATTTATTACAGGTCGTCTTTAGGAGACACAAAATTACGTAGATTATAACATCAAAAGAGAAGTTAAACTACCAAAAGTGAAGTGAAGTAAGATATCCACAAAATGAAACAAACATTAAATATTCTTGCCTGATGGGCTCCTCAAACAATTACAAGTTACAATACGAAAATTTACAATTACATAAAACATAACGCGAGAGTTTGACTTCCAGACTCAAGTCAAAACCTCCCGGGACTAACTATATCTTAGAAAAAACTAAAGATTGAAATTTAGAACAAAATTAAATTATATAAAAAAAATAACAAGCCTAATTTTATTTCTACAGTCGCGTGAAATAGCAAAATACAAAGGTCCACACATTTTAACAATTTACATTTAAATTCACTCAATACAAAATTACCAATGGTGGATTTCAAACCAAACTAATAAACTAACAAACTAACCAACCGTGCCTAAGTGGTGGCATACAAGTTACATTTAAGCGACTGAGATAATAAAGAAAAAAGTTAAATAATAAGCAAAACACAATATAAAGATTTTAACACGAAAATATTATAAGTTGAAAATGAATAGAGTTCTTTATAAGTAACAGCCATAGTTACGTTCCAATTTATGATGTATGAATGTTTATCCGATCATTGTCCAGGTCGACGACAATGATCCGTCCTCGTTCGTAGATTTTAGATAGTCAACATTTTTAGACAATGTCAGCCTGTTTTATAGTGATTTTCGTTGCACGGAAAGAGGGGAGGTAATTTCTAGCACGCAGTTGCTAGCTGTCATCGGTCACGTAGGCACTTTGTAGGGTTGTTCCATCGGAAAATTAGAACAAGTCGGCCATCATTGGATGTTTGTGTTGTTTGGGGAAGTTCATCTGACATCAGTCAGAGGGCGGGTGGATTGTTGTCTTCTAGCGTGCTCCATGTTGTCATTCCTCAGATTCAATCTGACTAGACGGAGAATGACCACGCGTTGATTGTAGACCTTCGTTAGCTCGGCCCCATTCTTCACATTGGCTGCACGGTGTAGTTCAGCTTTGGTGGCGGCTAGTGATAGAAGATTTCAAAGGTAAGTTCCTGAACAAATATGAGTGTAATATTACAGAAGATTGTACAGCATGAAATATACTGTGTCGTATTATCTTTCCGTATTAGCCTACAGGGACTACAACAGAGAATAGTACCATTGTAGGGATTCTATTTGGGTCGGAATTATTGAGCGGGTGGTATGAATTCTTGATAGTTACGTATCAACATTATAACGGGATGGATCCAATTGTAACTAACTGTAAGTTAATGTTACAATAATAATATTACAAATAAGAAATGCAATGTATTTTACAAAATACAGGTGATGGTAATCAAACAAAATGGTGGAGTGGAGTAGGATTGCGATCGTTTATAAAAATCATTTTTACAGAGTTAACTTTATGATTTATTGCCCTTAATACATAATAATAATACTTTCAGATGAAGTTTCAGGGCTCACTGTGGCATACACCTGTCAGTACAAGATAACGGCTGTTTATACGCGGTCAGTTTTGGAATTAACAGTTGGATTTATCGTGTATGGGCATCTTTAAGAGTCCATCTGTCCATGCACAGCTAGGTTCACACTATGAAATAAAAAACGCCTCTAAATTAGTTCGAAAGATCACTACAAACAAATCGGTTGAAAAAGCCAGAGGAAAAATAACACGAGAATACATTAATTAAAAATCCTTACTACACTTAAATATGTTTTACAGTCCAATTTTCACAGGAAGAGCCTTTTGGAAAATACAAACTATTAAGTTGTAGCCAAACTTGATAACATTATCATAATAATATAATTCGTGCCGTCAAATTTCTCGTCTGGACAATGATTGCCATCTCGAGGACCTTGGTAACTAGTCTCTTGTCCATCTGCCCAGCATCTAGTTTTCAGTTCTCTTTGTATTTCGTTGATGTTCATGTCTTCCCAATAACTCAAGTTATTATTAAACTCTTCTTGCTATTATTTAGCCGCCAATAATAACTAAACTAAAACAGTTTTACTAGGCCTACATTGTTATTTATTACAAGTGTTGTTTTATAAACCATGCCTTATTTAGAATATAGTCAAATCAAAAGTGACAATGCAGATAAGATGAGCTGATTTATGAATAAGTGTTAGTAGATAGAGTTACTTTTCTATTGGCCAGATTATACCCTTCTTGTGAAAATTGGATTATATTAGCTTAACAAGAGTTGTTTTTGTTATTATTAAATGGAGAAGAATCTTTTTAACAATAACTTAAAAGTTTTCTTCTTATTGTTTTAACTCAGGTTTATTTGAAAACCAACTATTTCATCCTTAATTCTTTAAATGTCGATTGTGGTATGTAGAAGATCCCTGGAAGGTAGGGGAAATCCGTTCTGGCAAAATTGTAGGCTCTTTCTCACCCACTCGTAGAATTTCAATGCGGAAGGCAACGGGAAACTATCACACATTCTGAACTTCCTAGTATATGTGCTTTATACCAGATGGTGTGGACAGCACTAACCAGCCGAAAAGATGAGAGCATATCAAGCTCCGGATGGCTGGGAAGCGCATCAAGACTCATCAATCAAATCATTGAGTGCAGACATGATCTTCTCTTGTTTAACGTTAGTTATTTATAGAATCATTACAATCAATTCTATTCCATTATTTCCATAGGGTGAGGACGTGTGCGTGAGGAGCTCCATGTTTAAATGCGGTAAACGTGGTTAAAAAGTGCGGGACAGTGAAAACAATCGTATACATCTTGTGTGGAATAAGAGAGGAAGATATTAAAATGCGTTTGAGCAAGATCGGAGCAATGGTGCGTCATCCACAGTGAGTGCTCTTTTTAAGTGGGAAGGAATTACAAAGTCGGCATTTTTAAAGTACCAAAAAAATCGGGGTGTGGGGGGAGGGAATTAGGAACATTCTGTTGTGGGAGCAATCAAAATTGGATAAAAGCTATAGGTGTTATTAAGGAACAAAGTGGGGGTCATGGAGGTCAACTCCGACTTCCTGGGAAGTTTTAAAGATAAATTGATAGTAGGAGTAAATGTGGACTTCAGGACAAAATATTTAGAGAGCCATAACTTTCGTAAAAAATAGTTAGACTAGCTAAATTAGGTATATAAATGATCAGGGAAACTTAGCCATTTAAGAATCCAGTGGTGTATCACGGAAAATTAAAAAAGGAGGGGAAAAAGTGATGGGCGTGTTCCGAAATGCTGGGAAGCAGGATAAAGAGTGTGGTAAGGAGTATCAATGATGAAGGAAGTGAGTAAGAGGAACCATTAGTTGCGATTCGAGACAGTCTGAAGACAGAGGAAAGTTGCAGTGACATGTGGCGGGCCTTTGCGCTATGCTTAGAAGAATTCGTCAAGAGAGCGGGAGGGAAAACTGGGGTGAAGATGACGGAGAAGGTGACCAAGATTTATATGGAGACGTTAGAAAAACTAGCTATAAGAAAGGACAGGTAGAGCAATTGGAGAAGGAAAACAGAAGATTAAGAGAGCGTAGCGAGATGTTGGAGAAGGAGAAGATGAAATCAGCCAAACAGGAAGAGAGAATAAAGAAGGTACCTACATATCAACTGTAGTGGCTATTAGTAGGTAATGGCCGTCAGAAGAGGGAGGAAGAAGAGAGTTTAGAGGGGATGGGGAAATGAGGAAGAACACGATGTTCATATCTCCGTTAGTGGGAAGAAAGCGGAAGAGGTAGAGAAGTACCTGAAACAGAAGATCGACCCGAAGGAGAATAAAACGCGAATTAAATCTATGCGGAAAGCGGGGGAGTGCGTGGTAGTTGAAGCGGAAAATGAGGAAGAACTAGAGAAGATTAAGAGGCTTAAAAATGTAAAAAGGGAACTAAAGTTCTTGGAACCAACAGCTTCTGACCCTCTTATGATAAGTTACGACATAGATGGAGAAATGTTGGCGATAGATTTTGTGGCAAGGTGCATGAGCAAAACTTTGCAGACTGGAATGGGCTGACTTTGAAAGGTGGCTCATTCCGGTATTCAAGACGGGACCAAAAGGGAGGAAGACGGTTAACCGAGTCGTGGAAGTTACCCCGTGGGTGAGGAACAAGATACTAGAGCAAGGGTTATATGTCGACTTTGGAAGGGTAAAGGTAAGGGATTATCTGGTCGTGACTAAATGCTATCAGTGTGGGGATCTGGGGCATGTGAAAAAATACTGTCGAAGAACGAGGAGGTGCATGAAATGTGGGAAGGACGGACATGAGAGGAAAGATTGTAAAAGAAGGAGGTGTGCATCCCATGTATGATAAGAGTGGGGGAGAAAAATAAGAAGGAGGGTGTAGTTACCTGAATAGGAAGGAGTGCGAAACGTATAAGATCTGTTTGAGGAGGAAGATAGAAATGATGAACATGAAATATGGGAGCCATTACGGTAGTAGAACGACAACTGAGGTGGAAGAATGTGGGGAAGCTAACGGAGCGAGAGTAAAGGAAGAAGCAAGGGGACAGGAAGAAGAGGGGCAGGGGAAATAGAAGTCACTGAAATATAGGAAAGAGGGAAGGCTTAAAGAACGGGATGAGAAGAGGCTCCTGGTTTTCCGGAGCCCAGCTGAAGGGGCCCCCCTTGGATGCAGTGGAGTAAATCGCTGATGTACTGGGGGGAAACAGTTCCAGCTGGTGGAGAAGAGTGATGGACGGAGGGAATGATCCCACTGCTCGTGAGGCCCCGCACTTGGCAACAAGTTGTTGTTGGGTCTGAGGGGCTGGACTTCCAGACCATCGGGTCCTCCTTCCAACGATTGGCGACAGTTGGGCCGAGGGTAGGATCAGGATGCAGTGCAGCCAGCCTAGAGAAGTAAGACTTAGCATAGTGGTGGAATAAGAAGAGAATAAGAAGAACGAGGAAGTGGTGACTTCTGTGAAGAGCGAGGATGAGAGGAAATGTAAAAGGTGTAATGCACGAGGGTAGAAGGAGTAGGTTAAGTTATACAAGAAGGGATGTAGTAGTTGTATGTGGAATAGTATTGGTTAATAAGTTATTATAAGTCCTAAGGCAGTGATTTCGGTGGAAAGTCTGCAGCCCCCTTGTACCACCGGGAATGGATATTCCCGGAGGGTAAGAAGTTATTTAGGTTGTTAGTTGTAAGACTAGGATAAGATAGAATAGGATAGGATAGGGAAGGGAGGGTAATAGGAATGGGTATGTTAGGAGAAACAATTTCAGGGAATGTAGAAACAGGGAAGATAATAAGGAAGTGGCTTGCACTTAGATGTAGGTGGAGCACCAACTCCGGTGAGGGTGCTTCCCCAGGTGGCAATAGGGGGATGCTTGCCTCTGCTGGGCGCACCGTCTGGACAGGTCTGATGGGGTAACCAGGTAGAGAGTACGGGAAGTAATAAACCCGGGGTGGACCAACTGGTGAATTAAATTGTATCTCGGAGTTAGGTATTATAGGAGCCAAAACCTGTTTAGATTAAATAAAATTGGATAATTATAATAGTGGGAAATGTTTTGATACTATGTAAATAAGGCCTGGATTTAAAATTGTAAGATGCTAGGCCAAATTAGATTGGTAATAAAAAAATCAATTCTACTTTGCGAGTTAAATACCAAGCAGACAAGATTAGATGCCATATCCTCTAGACAGTCATAGCATAACTAAAGTAGAAGATACTACTCATAATAGTCAAGATCTATTTTTCCAAACCTCTTCCAGACGAATAAAAACGCTTAAACAGAAGATCTGGAGTTGGTCTTTAATTTACGCTGTTAGGATTCTTTGTTTCATTTAGCGTACAAGGAGATAATAGGTCGACTACTCACCAAATTAGAGACAAAAGTTATTCACATGTCCCTACAGAGTTAAAAAGTTAACATTAATTATTTAAATATATATAATTTTAAATAATTAATGTATTAAAAGGTTAAATTAGAATAGATCCTTTTCAATTTCATTCCCCGTGAAATGTTGCGTTCTAAAACTAAGTAATTGGTGAAATAGGATAGTTCTAGCCTTTTCAAACAAATAAATTAATCTAAATGGGGCATAACAAATATTTTAAGACACTTGAGGGTTGTTGGCACTGCTTAATTTGAGAACTGTTATTCCCATATGAAATACCACAATGTGAGGATACTGCCTTTCAAGCAGGTGACGCTCTTAGAGTTGGATGGGAGAGAGCTAGAGTTAGACTAGTATTTTTTTAGTTTTTATAAAAATAGATTTTTGTACACAACAAATAAAATATAACTATTTCTTCAGTTGATAAGTTTTAAATTTAATGATCTACACATGTTATCAATGATTTTTTGAATATTCGTTACGAGCTTCCCAGAATTTGACTAAATTTTTTCTTAATTTGATAAGTTTCTCATCAAATTCCAATATGTTCACGACACAATTTCAATAACTGTTGATATTACATTTTGTAGGATACTAAACTAAATCTAATAAAGCAATATTTGATACGTTTTGTTCTAAAAATTTGCTATAAGAACTGCCAAAATACTGCCTTAACTCGTCTTGCCTTCCAACCCACATTATGCTAGGATTGTTTGGTGGGTTGTGGTAACCTGAATGTACTCCAATCCGCAGCATGAGTTTCTCGGTCGGATGGTGTCTGATGTGGATGGTGTTGATTGTGTCCAGTAGGTGAAGTGCCATGCTGGCTACCTCCTCTGCATGCCTGTCACCATTCCGAACAGGCAGGCCACTCACCACCATGTAGGCATCGCCTATGTCTCCACCTTGTACACGTCATAGTGCGAGATGATGGAATCACAGCATGTGTAGAGGTCATTTAGTAGTTCCACAACCTGAACAGTAAAAAACAAACATTTGGTTGAATTGTTGACTGAAGTGAACTAGTGTATGCTAATAGTTATACAAGAACACAAATTCTTAAAATGATTTTGGTCCGTAATGATTGGTGTATCCCTATATTTAACCAAAATGAAATAACACGCTCATTTGACTTGATTATTCACTCGAGTGTATAGTACCGGTAGATAGTATAATCAAATAATCAACTGAAATATACCTTTGATTGGATTGCTAACTAAATGTAACTAAATGTATTTATATATATATACATATAAATATTTGAATATATAAATGTTTTAATATATGTATATAAATTCAGTATGACAGAATTTAAAAATAATATCTTATTTGTCAAACAAATATTATTTTTATATTTGAAAATTAATGCCGGAACATAAAACTGTGTGTATTACCTGCATTGGAGTACTAACAGCAGAGAGTTCAGTAAACCCCACAATATCGCTGAAGTAGATGCTGACAGAGTCAAAACTTTCAGCCTCTACGGGCTCCCCTCTTTTAAGAGATTCCGCCACTGTTCTAGAACCAGGACAAGTAGGCTCTAAGGAAGGATAACATCACAGATAATACACGAATTAAATGAGACAAATATCGATAAAAATGGAAGGTAAGCTTGGTGCAGCCGAACTTATAACTAGCTTGAACTTTAAGAATCGAAGGTCAAATCCTAAAGTCTGATCATTGTCATGATGATGCCTCAAGATGATTACTTCAGTGCTATGATTTATTCTGGAGTCACTACATTGTAAATATCGAAGATTATCATGCATGGTCTGCATTAAGCCTTCCAGTCCATGCTCCGCCCTTCCCACTCTGTACGCTTAAACTATAGTACTTTGACACATACTCATTCCTGTACGAGATAACTGTTTACGGTGCTATAATTTCGCACCCGTTATTCCAAATATATTTATACACCTTATCGTACGATCCAAACATTTCTATGGTATGATTTAAGCCAACAAGGAGATACGCGGTAAACTTATAGACCATAGTCATAGCATAACAAAATACACAGGTGTACTCCATAAACTCTAATAGTTTTCAGTCCAATGAAGCCAGAAGGAACTAAAACCTAAAAGTTAACGGGATTAAGAGTAGGTAGTGCTTTAAGAACGCCTACCTTGGATGACTATCACAATTTATCTAACCAATGAGACAATTGTTTTGTGAGGAGATAACTTTATTATGTATAGTAGTCATAAGATGTAATAGAAAAGTGTCAATCGAGTATCCACAATATATTACTTAATGATAAACGTTATATCATACCGGGTAAGTATATACTTTACATTAATCATTATCGTTTGCGCTATAAAGAGCAGGCATCAGAGCAATTTACTATTCTCGCAAAATGTTAGAGTAATAATATACAACTATCGGTTTATTTCGGAATAAATGTAAAGGTGTACACTAGATATATGGATTGTAAAGTGAACCTCAGAAGTATATATCATGTAAAATTATCAAGTCTATTATATTATTATACAAACAGATTAGGCTAAATATAAAATGTACTGCAATGTACTGTACATTAGAAGCTTGTATAGAATTATTTACAACTAACAAGTCTATTCTTTCAGCGTGTAAAAGTTTAATTTGTTTCATAGAGTCAGCAACCACATTATCCTTCTAAAAAATATCGACTTGCCAAAGGGAGATACAAAGAAGGACAAGGGATCAACTCATCTGGAGATAGAAAGTATCTATGTGGAAACTCCTCCAGCACTCTGGATTGTTCTGGCACCATGGACTTCTGGCATGCAAACATGTCAGCGCATCATTGCTCTTCGTTAAAATGCGCAGAACTCAGATGGACAAGAGCCATTACAAGATTATTTAAAATCTTAGGCCTAACCAACGTCGGCGATCTCAGTTGATGCAAGCCACGTGTTCTGAGACGCCATCTTGAGATAGAACCAGTACTTTGGCCGTATGCATCCTGATGGATCTAGCTAGTTGATTATATCGTTGATGTGGGCAACGAGTATGAGTCAATCTTCACTTAAACGGGCAAGATGATCATGAACGCGTACAATGTTAGATGATACATGATTCTGATCAATGAATAGTAATATTATGCATGACTATGAACAGATACATACATCGTGTAAGAACAAACTTGAACGATGACCAACGATGCATGCTTTTGATCAATTAGTCATGATAAAATACAAATGTCCGTGATTTATAACTCGTTCAATGAATAGTTATATCATGCATTACTGTGACTAAGTACATATGTCGAGTAAGTACCAAACTCGAAAGATTAAAGGTTTGGATAAATGGGTGATTAAGTACAATGTTCCTGGATCATGAACACCACGCTATTACTTACCTTGTAATGTAGTAGGCATAGCTTGCACAGTTTTATAAAATTATAAGATATGGCGATAGTGCCATTCATCAAGGGTTAGACTTAACATTTAAGGGTTAATGGAGTATGCATGACTCCAATCAGTGAATAATTTTTGATTACAAACAGGTATGATCAATCAATAACCGTTAATCATAGGTTGGACCTTGACAATCATTGTGTAAGTGTTAAGCATGGCATTGATCATTGAAGGATGATACTATACCATGTAAATACGAGGCATAATTCTGATTCAGCTCGTTAAATATCAGCCGTGACTCAGATCAAGAAAGGATGATCATGTGCCGTTTAATTATGATGTATGGTTAGATCAGGGATCATGTAAGTATCAATCATGAACTGACTGATGAAGGATGACCATATACCATGTAAATATGCTGCATGCTTCTAATAAATTAATGATAATCAAATTCATAAAAGCTTAATGCTTCTTATGATAAAATATGATTTATGACTCATCAATAAAGGACGATCAGATTTTTTAAGTATTATTAATGGCTATAAAAGTATACAATATGCTTGATCATTGAAGGATATCAAATGTGTTATAAGTATGATGCATGAATCTATGAAGCATGAAATATGACTCTAATTAATGTATGGCCTTACTAAATAAGATGCATGTAACTGATCAATGAAGGTTGATCAATCGTGTTATTAGTATGAGGCGTGACTCTTTTAAAGCATAAAAAATGGACCTATGATGGTGTGTCAAATATTCCACAAAAATTATATGATCAAAATATCTTGAGAGTTTGATGTATGCCACTGATCAATGAACAGGATAAAATATTTTATGGATATGATGCATGAGAGACATTAATTAATGAGGGTAAAAATAATGTTGCATTTAATGATTATATATGACATAATATGACTTTTATCAATTAAGGGTGATCATAGGTCTTCCAAATATGATGCATGACTCTAATAAGTATGATGTATGGGATGCTCAATGAAGGATGATAAATACGTTATAGATATTACACATGACTCTAATCAATTATGAAGTGTGGCATTATCAACGATAAATGATCAAATGTGTTAAACGTATGATACGTGACTCTAATCAAGTTATATGTATGGTACTATCAAAGAGTGGTTTGATAAAATATTATGCTTGACTTGGATCAATGAAGTTTGATCGAATGTTTTATTCGTATGAGTCATGACTCTTGCCAAGTTGATCAATGAAGAAGGATCAAATATGCTATAAGTATGATATATGACTCTACTAACGGTAGTCCTCAAAAACATCGATCAGCTCGCTACATGGATGGAAGGTAAGTTTTTCCGATCCGTTGTTTAATTTCATCATTTACACTAATAGTCACAGCAATGTAGAGTATCTTCTTTAAACAGTTAAACGAAAATGATATCTTGTAAGTTTAACCAATCTGGAACCCTTTAAGGTATGATCCTGACCGTGATTAAATCTGCTATGAATTGTTATTTGCAACATTTAGTAGTAACAGTAATGAGGGAAGCTTTAGAGAAGCATAATACCTTATAAACTTCACATTGGCAGAAAGTATTGAAGTATTATTACTCTTACCATAAATTGTTTTACTATAATTTCAGTCATTGATACTTAGGCCTAAAATGGTAAATTATATTATAATTTTAAAAGTATCACCCATGACGGAATCAACTAAGGGATTACTCTTACCATACATTTTTCTAATACGGTTCCAGACATTGATGCTTAGACCAAGATGGTGCTATCCATTTACACTCGATGATATATTATTTATAAGTTTCCCTATGGT
This sequence comes from Timema podura, assembly GCA_033556935.1. NCBI lineage: Eukaryota > Metazoa > Arthropoda > Insecta > Phasmatodea > Timematidae > Timema > Timema podura. Next base: position 43,041,667 of record JAVRXN010000014.1, on the reverse strand, counting down.
AGAATCAATCAAGGGGCGAATCTCAACTTGAATGCCTCCACTATGGTCACAGTCTTTAATACTTATACAAATGATGATACACCTTCGTGCACACTTGATTGATATCTCATAAGTTTCATCATGACTCTACCTCGAATGGTTTCACCACGGTTCCAGTATTGATAACCTTAATGGTAGCCTCTGTTTGCACTTGGTTGATATTTTATAAGTTTCAGCATCATGAAATCAATGAAGGGATAACTCTTACCATGAACAATTATTCTAGTATGGTTACATACAAAGAATGGATCTACTGTGATTCCATTCAATTCATCATTGATCCTACTACTAAACCTGCTTACACTGGGCTGATATATAAGTTTCAGCATGATGGAATCAACCAAGATATAACTACCTTGAATGCTTCCACTATACCCGCAGTCATTTAATTGGTTCTGACACTTACACCTATGACAGTACGCTCTGTTTAAAGTAGGTCGGCAATCTTATAAGTTCCATCAAGTTGTAATCAATCAAGTGTTGACACTTAGCTTGATTGGTTCCTCATTTATACTGGGTTATATTTTACAGGTTTCACCATAGCCAAGCTAAGGTATTACCTTTACCTTAAATGGTTCCAGTCATTTCATCATTGGCAAAAACATGAGAGGACCATTGATAGTTAAAATCATGATGATCTTGATATACTTTAAGTTTCACCATAACCGAATTAACCATGCTATGAATCTTGCCTATAATTAGTCCAGTAATTTATTCACTGGCCTTACATGATAGTGTTGAGTTATAAGACGCTTCAAAAATATTAACTCTCAGAATTGACTAAAATAGACTGCACAGGGTGATTTGTAATTATTTGATTTGGTTCAAAAATAAACTAGATAGGGATAGAATTTCAAAGTAACTATCAAGTACATCAAATATTACGTTATCGTATGATAAATGAGCTTGATCCCATTTAATTAAACTTAATTTGAAATTAACTGAGTTTAACAGGATGAAGTGACTTTAAGGCTGTGCAGTGACGTCAGAAACTTATTTTTGTAGGGATAGAGGGCAGTTATCAAAAATACAGATTATTAAGGGGCGTGCCTTCCCAGACCATAGGGGTTCCTGATGTCTCCCTCAGAAAATGTTGAAACTTGGCGGAATCTTGAAGCTATTTAGAGTGGTCTTCACCTGGAATATTTTGAGAATTGGACTTTTCTAGAAGCTAATTGGTGTGGTCCTCCCAATAAATTTATTTGAGGTTCAAAGACTCCTTCTAAGTATTTAGAATGACATATATTTGAAATTTGGGTGTATTTAAACCTTTTTGGAGCTGTTTTATAATCGTATCAGAGGACTGTGAAATGAATCTAAAATAGGGCAAATTATTTCCAGAAGGGACAATGCTCCCTTTCCCTATCCCCGGTTTAGTCACCACTGAGGCTGCGCGTACTTGGGTAACATGCGATGTAGCAGTGCTTCCGTCTTCTTTTTCTCTTCTGTAAGTTGATTGGTCCTTTCTTGCACGATACTCTCAAGGTTGTATGCATACTTCTCCATTATGGCCAACATATTATCAAATATGTTAGCCTTTCTGAAACGCATTCAAATATCATTAGTTGATTGAAGCAAGCTAATAAGCTTTTACCTAATTTTTATGTAATATGTTTAGTTCTTGCATTAATATTGTGTACGGTAGCTACTTTTAAAGTGAACTATGAACTTTTCATGGTAGATTTTCCTTTCCTCTATTCTAATAAACACAAAAAATTTCTCTTATTACTCACTTTAACGTCAAAATATATTTACTCAATTTTTTTAAATATACTTTTCTTGTTTACTATTTTATTATTACCCTACAAATATTTTTATTTATAGGCTTTCAAAAGCCATCTTTATTCTTTATGAATATCCCAAAAGATTGAGTTATGGCCTACGTTGGTTTGGCTATGTTGAGAGGATGAGTGTTGTTCGAGTGGCGAAGCAAACATAAAATGGAAGAGTGTGTGGATCAAAAGGAAGGGGTAGACTATGAAGACGTAGTTAAATGGTGTTGATAAATGTGTAAAAAAGAAAATCTGAAGAGTTTTAAGAACAAAAGAGCATGAATGACTAGGTGTATGTATTTTGTTGAAGCGAAGGGAGTATGCAATGTCAGGGAATTGTGGAGAAAGTGAGGGTGGATTAAGTACGGCGTTGTTTTTTGAGCTACATGCAGTTTCTTGCATATCTCGTAAGGGAACGGCGGAATTGGTTATATATGTAGTGCTAGTGTAAAACGTTTAGATTTTTGAGTAAACATTTAAAACGTAATCAGGCCTATAACCCAAGTAAAAACAACGTTCAATTATATTTTTTTTTATATCAAATCTACACTAATTCTGAAAATGTTCTTTATTTAAATCATCACTCAAAATATTACTATATTTCAAATTAAAATAATGATATAATATGTTTTTATACCAGTGACCTGAAGGAATTCTAAAAGATTTTGTCTACGACGATAATAAACAGCTGTTATTATTAGTGACAAGTTTATATTATACACGATATGAATCTATCACAACGCTAGCTCATTTTGCGGCAAATATATGCAAATAAAAAGCTTCAAAGTCTGAACAAACATTTACATGCTGTAACAGGGTGCACAGCCTTTAAGTCGCTGATAACATATATTCCGTACATGTATTCATGTAGCTTGTTCACTATAAAAACACATTAAATATCGAGACCACAGACCATACTCTTATTTTTTTATGTTCAAAAAGCTAAGTCTTAAATTCTTGAAAAGTCTTAATTTTTCATCAAAATAGAGTCTCACGCACTCACCCTTTCAGTTGGACATGATTCTTCATGTTCTCAAAAGGCTCAGGAACGCCCGTAGTAATGCGTATAGCCTGAACAGGTAGTAAGACGCAGTGCTAAATAATAATAAAAAAACACCCTCAGTACCTACAAGATTTCCACTCTACAAGGTGCAAGCTGTTTCCTTCACCATAAAAATTGGGTATAGTTTTATACAAACTGAGCGTGATATACGCCTGTTAGTTCCACTGATTGTTGGGTTATTAGGCAGCTTTCACACGTGACGGTTTGTCACCGTCGCGTGGATGGCGCAGTCCCGTGATTATCGAGGTACATGGGTTTAAATGAGAGCTTTCACACGTGATAGACGGTGATATGTCGTGGATGGCCGCCTTGGTATCCACGGCGTATCTTGACTAGGGACGCTTGCCATGCCGTGAACGGTGCGCTGAAATGGTCGAGGTACATTGCGTCTAATGAATCGCTTCACACGCCACGGTGTTTCGCCGTCGGTCCGCACGGTGGACTAGCTTCAGTCCCACGTTGTCCGTTGTATTGAGTAGACGCTATGGTTTCCGGAACCTTCGAAATCAATGTTAAGGCATTAATTGCAAAAATGTAATTGATCGAGACAGAAGCTTAGAGGAGTACAAATTTTGGACTGAGTCATTATCAGCCTGGAGGAAAGTTTGTGCTGAAATGAATTTAGAATTCGAGACTTTGGAAGATAGTGTATGAAACTTATTTGCAAAAGCACCTACTGTAAGTCTATGAAGGTTCAAAGGATATAGCCAACGCATTTATGGTATTTTCTGACGCTTTTTCTTTTAGATATAGCGAGTATACACACAAAAACTTGTTCCTTTGGTCCATGTTAGCACACTGGAGCAGAACTCAGAAATGGAGGTCACAGAGGGAGAGAATTCAACAAGGCATGGTACGTTGGTGGTACAGATGGCGTGCACCATTTGCATCACGGCGTGCACAGTCCACGGCGACAGTGAAAAACCGTCACGTGTGAAATCCCACTAAAATATTCCAATTAGCATCTGGTTGCGTTGCCTTTTGTTCTTCATTAACACTCAAGAAACATCTTGGAGTGTCAAAAGTTGTGCTTGTTTCCATGCATTATGTTGAACCACTTCCTCTTGTACTGCTTCATGTTGAACGGCTTCTATTAAAGTAATGGGCTTTGTCCTGCACGCCTATATTCAAATAGTCTCTATACTTCATGTTGTTAAACTAACCAATTTATAATTGTCATACTTTATCAATATATTCAACTAGTTAGCTTTTATATAGTTATTTTACAATCTTTTTTACTTACATTTTTGTAAACAGTATTGGTACGTTGCAAAATGGCTTAGTTTATACCGCAAATAAGAATATATCTCAGCTTTTCTTCCGTAGCAAACACAAAATTAAGTGGTCTCATGCATTAGCATAATACATGATAAAGAATACGAGAATACATAGGAGAGGCTACGTAAAATTATTTAAAATATGTATACATTTATATTATTTCATGATACACACTTAATAATCGGGGCCAGATTTAGGGTTAGCCACAAGAAACCCGGACATAACGATATAGATCTGGGAGATTCATTTCCCTCTCTCTCCTTGATGACATTCATTATATGTCCCAACATTTTTGGGGTACAAGGTTGATGATAAATTATATCAGAGGGTACGCGAACATAAAAGGTTCAATACCACTGCTCTAGATTCCTCTACAATAACATTCTCACAAAACCAAACTACTATAAGCTAGTGCTGCAAGAAACCTAGTTCCGCCTCACTTTGGCGCACATCCTAACCCCCTTTCTGATGTCGTATCCATTTATCACCCACATTTCATTATATTTAAGAGGCTGTTATTTTATTATCGCGTCTTACTACCTGTTCCATATATTATGATTACTCTCATGGGGTAAGGATGGGGAAGGAAACCTTTTAGAGGTATTCTACTCGTATTTGCATGGAAGGAGAGTGAGAAACCATTTATGAAAAACCCACCCTACGTGGAACCGACCGTAATTTGAACCCCGATCTCCCCATCATCAGCAGGCCTGTCTAACACAAGAGTAACGCTTTAAGCCATTCGGCCACTGAAGCAGTTATAAAAGCTGTTCTCACTTATCAGTGGTTTTAATAATTATACTAGTCCACCCGCACACAACAATCTATATATACGTGTTACGCAGAGGGAACGCGCATATAGTAACTATATTTGTCCCGTATTATAGAAACGCACATAACAACGTGTAATATCAACTTGAGGGATAAAAAGTGTCTACATAAATTATTAATTTGTCTTTATACCTATGGTTCTTTGTTGGGAATATCTTATTTCTAATGTGCCGTGCTAATGTGACATTAGCTCGCACAATGTCACTGTGACATTCTTTTTGTTGTCACACACATTCTTTTCTTGTTTCTTTTTACTCCTGATTCTCTTCACTTATCTTTTCATGCCTCTCGTTTACGCATGCGCGACTCCTTCCCCTTCTGTGCTGGCGCTCTGACCCCCCCTCTTCTCGTCTCTTGTACTTTCTCCCCTCCATTCAAATGGCCGCGCATGCGCCCTCTGTCTTTTTATCCAACGCCCAACTCTGCTGACCTTTTTTCTGGCCTTGTAATATACTCTCGTGTTGGAGGTCCCAAGGGACGGATCAGCGGAAAATCTAGTTGGAGACTACGCCTGGGAACTAAGGGGAACTTGTGATAGTCTCTCTATGTATATCACTATGTCTAGTGAAGGATCACAAGACTAATGCCGTCTCGCTAGTTCTAGTGGACAACCTACACGTTCACTATGGTTCTTCAAGGACTGGGAGCTCGGCAGTTTTCCAGCTAGCCCCCGCCACATTCAAGCTATCTACATATTTTCAACCTCTGCCTGAGTCGGGCGAATACTCCGGTATTTCTCGCTAGCTCGGCGACTTCTTCGCGTCTGGTATTTGGGTACCGGCTCGTTTCCTGTGGGTGCTGGTTCCTGCCCAGCGCTAGGCCAGCTCATCCCACCTGGCTCACCAGGTCTCGCTGTGCGCGGGCCCATTTCACCGTCTCGGGAAATCTGAGGCTGGTTCTTAGTAACTGGCGGGTCATCTGAAGCGCCGTTACCAGGGACGCTCCAGGCCTGATTCATCGCTAATGGCTCACCTTGTGGCTCACCGCTCGTGGGCGCTCCAGGCTGGGTCCGTGTGAAGTCCAGCCAACGCCAGAACCTGAGGACTTAGCCGCGTTCTCGGCCCCCCTATACACTTTGATGCCACTTCGTGGGTATTATTTACCTCGTCTATGTAAGGTATGGTCCGAGACTAGTCCCTAGGGGGATCTTCCTTGGAAGGTTCAACGTGGTCGTTGACGCACGTGTCGTGTACAGTGAGTACAACGTGTGGACACGCTCTCTTGTAGCCGTTCGTTTAAACGTTTGTTTATTACATGTGCATAGACTCATATGGTGTCTAAAGTGTCGTGTTGCGCCGGTGGGTTATACAACCTAGCGTTGCCTCCACTTCTCTCGCTAGATCTGCTGGCCCGCTCGGGGTCATTACATACATAACTGATGAATGGTTGTTTTGGCCACGAAACAGGGTGTTCCTCAGCGGGACAATTGTTGTCCATATACTATTGTCTCTAACTTAGTCTCCTAGTATTATTGTATGTATGGTAATTTTGAAACTAAATTGTATTGGCTGCCCGTAAGGCTATACCTGCACCACAGTAAGCATTATGTTTAGGGACTATTTTACTGGAACCCGGATATGAGCTAGATAAGTGTTGTACCGAGTTATGTGGTCGCTTGGGGTTTTGCTTAGAGCACCCCGGGTATTGTGAATACTGTCCCCTTTCGGGGAAAGGTGGCAAATAGTAGTAAGTTTACAGTGGGTCTTAACTCCCAAGTGGAAATCATCTGTCGGCTACATACGCTGAAGGGTATTTCATATGTTATAGCTTCATCGAGCCGTTTGTATCCTCTATTAGCGGCAGCCGTCCCTTGGGGCGACTGTAGTGGGCGTAACGACCCTGGGCGGCATAACTGGCTAGCTCACCAGACCGTCCCTGAGTCCTGTGACTTGGGACTAACTGAACACTCGCCAGCCTATTCAAATGTTTTTTATGGCCAGTGAACCAAGATCTTATAATTACTAATTTTTCATATTATATATGTCATGTTGGTCAGTGAACCAAGATCTTATAATAATCAATTATCTTATTGTATATGTTATGTTTATAAAGTCTAATAATAAAATCTTATGCCCTGTTCATTCTATGTTTGTTAAATTGTACCTATCCCTTTAACTCTGTAGGGGAGGGTACACTAATAATAATTAATTAGGCTACAAATAAGCTGCATCGGGGTTTGCAATGTAAAACCACACTTCTAACAATAAACTAGATTGCCGATTCCTCGGATGTTGGAGTTCAAATTCTGGTTGGGTGTACTCAAAAGGAGTTTACTTGATAGATTCTCACTCTCTCACCATAAAAACGCGAGTACATTTATATTTAATTCTACCCAACTCATCCATATCCCATTAGTGTAGATATATATGCGGAAGACTGAATAGTATTAAGACGCGTTACTTTTTTTTTTTGCAACTAATGCTGACAAAGTTATAATTATTGAAGTTTTAGCCTACATCTACTCACAATCCAGTGTGCATCTCCTTAAGCAAAATCCTTATGTATCTGATATCTGGCCTTTGTTCTGGTTCTTCGTCCCAGCAGCATCTCATGCACTTCTCCACAAAATCTGGAAGATCTAGGTGGTCAATGGGGGGTCGGAAGAGTTGTCCATCCGGTGGACATCTCACCCGAGATACAATTTCTGAAACAATATAAAAGTGTAAAACTAGGGCTCTAAGAGCATATTTTGTGGCGATATAGCCTGATCGACGCCCCACCCAGTCAGGAGGTGTTGCCACGTCGAAGCCGCCCCCACTTCCCCAATTGGGCCATTCTACTTCCCCCTCCTTCACCTTACAGTCAATGAGCGTCCAGCGCTGCAACCTCCCTCTCCCCCTAAACCTTACAGCTAATGAGCGTCTAGAAAACCTTACAACCAATGACCGGATCAGATATGGTGGATCCCCACCCCCTCCTAAACATTACAACTACCACAATGATGACACCGAGGTGATTCTGCCAATAAACAAAATGAATACAAGATATAACATTTATTCATAACTTTAATCCATAATAATTGATGCATCAACTCTTGATTATAAACTTAAAGTAAATTAGGGTCTAGCTAACCTTACAACTAATGAGTGTCTATCCCTGACCCCTTCACATTTCCCTATCCGAAGAATGTTTGACCCCCGATTACCCCTCCTCCTCCTCCTCCCTAGTTGAAAATAGTTCTCGGGTTTTACGCTCTATCATTCACTCTACATCTATAAACATGTCAGGAGTTGTGTATTATCCTCCAAGACTTCATACCACCACCCGGGAAGGGATGTTGAACGTCCTGAAGCTGATGCTATAAATCGTCATAAAAATGTCAGCTTCAAAGGATACTCATCGATTACATAATAATCTTGCTTCTATCCAAAATTTTAAAGCCTGCAACGCTAATAATTACCCTGGTGGCGTGTAGCCTAGCTCCCACGAATAATTACCCTGGCTACGTGTAATAACCTAACTAGCGTTAATAATTACGCTGACGGCGTACAAATCAACAAGTGCTGTGTATGGACTTGAGCAGTTCCAAATTTGATCAGCTGGTAACATCCCTATATGTATAATAATTATTATTATTTATTTACTTATAATGCGTGTTGCATCTCGTCCCTTAACCCTTACTTCCATTGACACCCATTATTTGTATTATATATAATATATATATATATTTTTACTATTACGTTTTGTTTTACTTTTTGCTTGTAATGCGTGTTGCATCTCGACTCCTGACGCTATCCTCTCCTTGGCACCCCTCCTAACACATACAGAACTCGCAACAGCAACATTGAAGATTATCCTTTGAAGCGGCCATATTTATGAAACTTTATAATGTCGGGTTCAGGGCGTTTAACATCCCTTCCTGGGTGACAGGAGGAAGTCTTGGGGGAAAATACACAATCCTTACATGTTTATAGCTACATAGGGAGAGATAGGGCGTAAAAACCAACAGCCATATTTAACTTTGGAGGAGGAGTGGTAATCCAGGGGTTGAACCTTATTTGGATAGGGTAGTGTGGAGGCGTCAGGGATAGACTCAATTATTATTGATTAATGTTTTAAATAAACGTTATATTGTTTTATTTATGTTGTTTATTGGCAACGTCACCCCAGGGTTATCATTGTGGCAGCTGTAAGTTTTAAGAGGGGTCGGGGTCCACAATATTGGATTTTGTCATTGACTGTAAGGTTTGCTAGACTCTTATTGTCCGTACGGTTTAGGAGGAGAGTTGGGGATCCACCATCTTAAATCCACCATCTGGAAGAGGGGACTATCCGCTCATTGGTTGTAAGACTTATAGGGAAGGGAGATGGGCTTGACGTTCATTGTCTGTAAGGTTAAGAAGGGGTAGGGGCTGAATGTTTGTGGAGTAGATGTGGCAACACCCCCCTACTGGGCAGGGCGTTGATCTGGCAACTTTGCCATAAAATATGATCCAAAAGCCCCTTTTTCACCCTACTTACAACACTACCATTGACACCCTATCCACCTTAAAAAAATAATTTTTACCTCGGCTGATTTCATTACTGGCCTATTTTATAAGCCACATAATATCAAATCTATGCAAGACAAGCTTTCAATCTTTCAGAGTAAGTTGGAGGTGCAAAGGTTGGCTTAAAGTGGATATATTTTAACAACGCACCACTCTCTGATAAACCCTGTGTACCCCAAGGACCAGCCCTGCCCACAATTTCGTACAACACTATAGCGAATGAGTAGACGTCTGCTTTCTGTGTACCCCTGGCAGGGGCAGCGGGATGTCTTAATAGTTCCGGAGCTCGCCAAAGGAGTCGCTTGTTTTCCTTCGCCTTAGAGTTGGGCTCTTCTTGGCCCGCTGTAAAGAAAAATTGTTCCGCTGTGATGGTGATAAGGAAATGCTAAATAAATGTACGGTAATAAATGTAAAAGTAAGAATTGTTGAACTTTAAGTTTCTACATCTGGCACACACACATAATGGCCAACTAGGATATTTTACAATGATTATTCCCTTGAGCCCACCTAATATTTACCTACCTTTGAACTCATGCAATCCAAAGTCTGTTATCTGCAGCACCCAACGACTGTCCACCAAACAGTTACTAGACCTCAAGTTACCGTGAGAAATTATTTCACTATCATGAAGATAAATCATTCCCTGTTTCGGAAAAAAGGGCAAATCATCAATTCTTAGTTAATTAATAAAAGCAAATTTTTGTTATTAGACTAAACAAAATTATAACTGAAACTTAGTAAACAAGAATAAGACTGAGAATATATTTGAATTTTGCAATTTCATGATATCCCTTAGCATAGCTATCCCAACCAGCATAGTCAAATAAAGTAAGTGTTAATAATATTAAGGTATCCCTTGATGAGTTGTAGTTGTGTGAGAACTGCCATAAAGTTAAATAATATGTTTTCGTGCAAAGTAACTTGATAATAATATTCATGGTCTGATTATGTAGGCAAATAATTTCCCATTAAGCCCAACTGCTTGCTATTTAACATATAAAACATTATAAATAAATGACTTGGTAAGGTAAGTTGTTATAGTATTTATAAAATATATAAACAAGGTTCATACTTGTTGATTTACAGATGTTTGTTATGTCACATCAAATATTCAATATAACAGCGAAAAAGTATAAATATGATGATAAGAGATAATATTTTAATACAACATGAAATATATGTTAGTAAAAAAGACAATAAATAATTAAAATAATAGTTTACATTATAAGATTATTAAATTTGTTATTTGATTGTTTGAGTAAAAATTTGTTCAGTAATAATCAAGTCAAGTAAATGTGAATGTTGATCAAAATTAGAATACAGTATGTTCCCGATTATCCGAGGTTAGTGGAACCGAGGCTGCCTCAGCTGATACGGAACAGTATTTAGATCCTTCCCCCATAGGCAATTAAAGGTTCAATAGTAAGAACTTTATTTAATTCACACTAATGACTAGAAACTTTAAAACAAAAATGCACTACGCTAAATTTTAACACAATAATCTCTCATAGCTTTTTAAAAAAATTACACCGAAACAATAAGCTGAAACCGTTACGTTTAAAGACAGACAACTGAGTGGTGGACAATAATATTTACGGTGCCACATAATGTGGAAATTATTTGTCAGCTGATGATTCACTCCACTGACAAACGGTTGAACCAGTTTAGTGCTGATCATTTTCTAGATAGTTCTCTCGAAATATAGGTTGTGCTACCTCGGATGATCAAGCCTTGGATAGTTAGAACTCTAATGTACATATGGATTAATAAAATGTACTTATTAATAAATAACTACTGCCTTGTACCTGCTTGCTATTTGGTTGACACCAAGACTAGACTACTTACGGCCAAACGCAATCACTGACCACACAAACGTGATGATAGTTATCATTCTAGAGTGCATACCTTGAGAATGTCCGCCACTAATGAAGAAACAAACATGGTATCCAAATGAAGGTCGTTATTGCCAAGAACGTCCTCAAGGCTTCCTCTGGCACAATAGGCTATTAGCACGCATATATTGTCATAGTCGACACAGGCCCCGATGAATGAGATTAAGTTCTCATGGCGGACTTCACGAATCTTTTTCATTACAAGATAGAATCATACAAAATATCAAGATTAATATAGTTTGGCATATTTATGGATATCTAAGAAAGGTAAAAAGTTTAATGCCCAAGGATGTGATGTAAAGTGTAGTGGTGGAATGAGAAAGTTTTAAGAAAAGTTTGGTGTGAGCTGCAAAGAGGTATATGGAAGGATATTAAATTATAAGAGAAGTGTAAAGATACAGAATGGTGCTACGAGTAACGACAGAGTGAAGGAAGCAGTGGAGGAGAATAATAGAGCATTCAGAAGGAGCTTTAAGAATGAGAATGAAAAAAATCAGAGGAATAATTTAGGAAAAAGAAGAGAAGATCAAGGTGTGTGGTACAGGAAGCCAGGAAGGATTTGATGAAAAAATGGACAGAGATGCTGGAAAGGGCTGTGGAAAGAAGTAAGAAGGTGTTAGGGGTAAGTTGCCTTAATTGGACCGTCGCCTACGTTGGACCACCATTGTAATTTGAGTTGTAGGGACAATGTGTCGAGTTTGGTTGGCAACAGTGGTTGTCTACACTGGAGGAAGGATGATGAAATGACTCACTTCGTTCCGGCGGCCATTAGTAGCAGTTTTATGGCTAGTGAAAATTTGTGTTAGTTTGTAATAACACAGTTTAGTGACACTATAAAGGGCACACATACATTCTCAAGTAAGTAGTAAAGCATAACATTGTCTTCATATAAAGTACATTTGTTTAGCTACAGTATGCTGACATCGTTTTTAATTTCTAGTCTAGAATTAAGGTTTGGCCACACTTATTCAGTTATTTGGTAAATTTTCCTAGCTTGGACCATAGCCCATTGCCTGTGATGGACCGGTCTATCATGGGCAATTGTAAAGTAAATTAAAATAAAAACAAAACTATAAAATATATTATATATATTATAACTATTGATAAAAACCAAATAATTGAAATACCACTTTTTATCCTTTCAGGTCCCTGTTATGTCTTGAGGACTATTTGGGTAATGGTCCGAAAATGACCTCCTTATGGCAATCAAAGCATACAGGAATGGTGATTATGGTCCAAACGAATGAAGCCGTGTCTATTGGGTGCCTAAAGCTACTATGAAGATATATTCTGACAGCAAAAATGTTTTCGTAAATGAAGCTAACGCATTGGGAAGACAAGGAACATTTGCGCCAGACATAGAAAAAACACTCTCAGAACATATAATTTTTTTGAAAACAGTTTTTGTTTTGTTTGATGATAACATACATTCATAAATTAGCGTTTGATGTCACAGATAAATATTTTCTCCCAAGCACATTCAACAAAGACAAAAAAATGGCGGGACAGAAATGGTTCCAAGCTTTAATGCGTCAAAATAAGAAGCTATCCCTCCGTAAACCTGAAAATACGTTAATGGCAAGAGCACTAGGTTTTAACAGGGACAATATGTCCCTTTTTTTTACCTTCTAGATAAAACTGTTGATAAATTTAATATTACGGCAAATAATATCTTTAATGTGGATGAATCGGGATTCAGGACCATTCAGAAACGTCACCAAAAAGTGGTTGCTCTAAAATGTAAAAAAACAAACAAGTGGAGAGCATGGTGTTAATACTACTATGGTGATCTGTGTTAGTGCTGCGGGAGATTATATTACTCCAATGATCATCTTTAATAGAAAAAAGTGGAATTATGATCTAAAAATTGGTGCTCCTCCAGGTAGCATTGTTACTATTTCGGACACAGGCTACATTCACTCAGAGTTGTTTGTAAAATGGCTCAGGCATTTTCACAGTCACATCAACAGTAACAAGGACATCCAAGTACGTCTCCTACTCGAGGCACATAGCACACATAGCAAATACTTGGCAGCTTGTAACTTTGCTCGAGAGAATTGATTATACTACTGCAGCCACCTGGCCACACTACCATCGCCTACAACCCATAGATGTTGCTTTATTTGGCCCTTTACATACCCATTTTATACAGGCACAAGAAACATTCCTTCGTATATACAAAGGTGATAAAATCTTACAAACACAGATTGCTAAGCTGCTAAATTAAGCGTACGGTAGAGCAGCAACCATTGGAAACACTGAGAGTGCCTTCCGTGCCACTGGCATTTGGCCTGTGAGCAGGCATGTTTTTTTTAGAGATTTTGACTTTGCGCCATCTGACGCCATGCTATCTTGTGACAATTCAGCTGGTCCTTGGACCAACACACCCACTGGTACTTCGACCAACACACCCACTGACACTTCGACCAACACACCCACTGACACTTCTACCAACACACCCACTGACACTTCGACCAACACACCCACTGGTACTTCGACCAACACACCCACTGACACTTCAACCAACACACCACTGACACTTCGACCAACACACCCACTGACACTTCGACCAACACACACACTGGTACTTCAACCAACACACCCACTGACACTTCGACCAACACACCCACTGGTACTTCAACCAACACACCCACTGGCACTTCGACCAACACACCCACTGGCTCTTCGACCAACACACCCACTGGTACTTCGACCAACACACCCACTGGCACTTCGACCAACACACCCACTGGCACTTCGACCAACACACCCACTGGTACTTCTACCAACACACCCACTGACACTTCGACCAACACACCCACTGGTACTTCTACCAACACACCCACTGACACTTCGACCAACACATCCACTGGTACTTCGACCAACACACCCACTGACACTTCGACCAACACACCCACTGACACTTCGCCCAACACACCCACTGACACTTCGACCAACACACCCACTGGTACTTCGACCAACACACCCACTGACACTTCGACCAACACACCCACTGACACTTCGACCAACACACCCACTGGCACTTCGACCAACACACCCACTGGTACTTCGACCAACACACCCACTGACACTTCGACCAACACACCTACTGGCACTTCGACCAACACACCCACTGACACTTCGACCAACACACCCACTGGCACTTCGACCAACACACCCACTGGTACTTCGACCAACACACCCACTGACACTTCGACCAACACACCCACTGACACTTCGACCAACACACCTACTGGCACTTCGACCAACACACCCACTGACACTTCGACCAACACACCCACTGACACTTCGACCACCACACCCACTGGTACTTCGACCAACACACCTACTGGTACTTCGACCAACACACCCACTGACACTTCGACCAACACACCCGCTGGTACTTCGACCAACACACCTACTGGTACTTCGACCAACACACCCACTGACACTTCGACCAACACACCCACTGGCACTTCGACCAACACACCCGCTTGTACGTCAACCACCACACCACCACACAATGATTTCAAATGTGTTCTGCAAGAGATATCGCCATTGCCAAAACTAATCCCAATACCGGCACAGCATGGCTAGGAAAAAAGGAAACAGGGAACAACTCAGAAGGAAGTTGTTATTGCAAGTAGCCCATACAAATTGCAACTGGAGTAATCTAAAGACAATCAAGCTAATAAAGAAGCAAAAAATGTTAAGAAAGCAGTATTTCCAGACAAACAGAAAAGTATTGTCAAAAAAAGTTGGTTTTGTGCTTGATGTGAGGAAAACCTAGAAGAAGAATTGATACAGTTCATTACTTGCCTCACGTGTGTCCAAACTAGTTGTGCAGGAGTAGGTGGGAGGATTAAAAAGTAGTACGGTCCATTTTGCAAGCCTTAGTTACTAAGCTAAATGTTAAATATTGTTTTATTTATTTCATACTTGCATTTTTAGCAATTTTTCTTAAAAAAACTTAAATATTTTTCCAATCTACTGAGTGGTTCAAGCTAGAAAACCACTGTCCAATACAGGAGATCAGTTGCTTTGGTTTGAACGATTTCATCATTTCAATATACATTTTTTTAAATTTTTGTGTATTTATTTATGAAAATATCATTACATTACTTGAAAGCATATATACATGACCTATTTATATTCCATTCAGCATTCCTTAAATAAACTTATTTTTTACATTTCAATGAAAGATGGGTGAAATAGTCCAAATTAGGAAAAATCTCCCCTGTATATCCAGGCTATAAAAAGAAGGAAAGAGAAAAGACAATAAATTAGAAAGATGGAAGAAGAAGGAAGAACGATGAAGACAGAAGAAGAAAAGGAACTATGCAGGGGATATTTTGAGAAGAAGCTCAACCCGGAAGAGTAAAGGGATGAGAGTGAAGCGGAGGAGCATGAAGAACTAGCAAAATATGAAGAAATGGGTCCCACATGGAAAGAGTTGGAGGATGCACTAAAGATGATGAAACAATGTAAAGCACCAGGTGTGGCCGAAATAACTGTGGAAAAGATGATAAGAACTGAAAGAGAAGCAGGAATACAATGGTAATACACGGTGTTGAGAATGATATGGAAGGATAATAAGGTACGGGAAGGCTGAAAGAAGGAAGTTATAGTAACTATTTGTAATAAAGGAGATAGGAAAAGTTTTATTAATCATAGGGGAATAACTCTGATGTGCCACCGTAAAGTCACTGGCCTGTTAAAAAAAGATGAATAGTAAAAGAAGAGCCAGTTCAGGAAAGGATAGAGAAGACACGACTAAGGTGCCATGGGAGAAGAATTGAGAGGGAAAGGATGACCAGGAGGATGTTGGATATGGAGGTGGGGGAAGTCTGAGAGGAAGATCAAGGGACAGATGGATGAAGGGAGTAAGGAGGAGTGTGTGGCAGAGAGGAGAGTACTCTGCGAAGGTGGAGTGAAAGAGGTGGTGGGAGGAAAGGAGGAGTTGGAGAGGCTTATGTTCCAAACATACCCAGCCAGTGGCTGAAAGCTGCTCATGATGATTATGATGATAAATATCAACACACAGACTGCAAAATCATGTAATTACAGCACTATTCGTATCGAGGGGAATACATTTCAATTAATTTAAATTAAGAATCAAATAGCCAAAGCTATTATTTATGTTTTTTAGTGAGGAATTCTTCATCTAGATATCATATTCTGAAATTTAAAAATGACACCTGGGTTCGATTCCCGTGTACAGGTGGCATTTTTCAACTCTCAGAATAATTTAAATTAAATTAAAAAAATGACACCTGAAAACAGGTATCGGAACCCAGGACCTTTGGCTTGGCGTGACAATGCTCTACCACGGAGCTATTCATTATTCATCCTGTGTACAAGGTCATTCTTTACTAATTGTTAAAAGCTTAGTCTGTGATTGATGAGTGAAATCGTCAGCTACATATGAGCGAACATTACAACTAATTACTACATTATTACATTATTACATTATAACATTATAACATTACATTAATAACATTTTTAGTACCGCGTCTTACTACTCGTTCGGGCTATATACTTACTATTACATTATAACATTTCAACTAATTTTTCATCTTATTTAAATTAAGTAAGATAAACTTTAATAATCTACTAAATATTTTATTTTTTATTTTTTAAGTTTGTTTAAGTGCACTAAAAAAACTTGATTTATTCTATCGTAGCAAAGCAACTAGCACAGTGCAGTCAATCAATGTATACTGGCCTCTTGGAATATCTTACTTTCCTAATATTTATGTAGCTGGTTTCAAATCACAATGTCTAGACTATAATTTATTACCTGATTTAGTTCCTTGCGAATGTTTCGTGTGATATCAATGTGGCGTTTGTACACTTTCTTGATGGCAACAATGTTTCCTCTATATAATCCGATCTTGATGTACGCTCTTTTTGAGCCCAAATCCGATTGATCTAGATTAAAACCAGGAGCTTGGAATACGCTGTGACGGCACACTTGGATCTAAACAACAGTTGCATGTTCATTACAGAATAAGCCAG
Source organism: Timema podura (assembly GCA_033556935.1). Lineage (NCBI taxonomy): Eukaryota > Metazoa > Arthropoda > Insecta > Phasmatodea > Timematidae > Timema > Timema podura. The sequence continues at coordinate 43,024,284 of JAVRXN010000014.1, read as the reverse complement.
AGCTTCGTAGTAACATAAGATTAATTCATATAAAATATTATATTAAACCAATCAATTAATATTTCTGTTTTAAATTATTTAAAAAAAATACATATCTCTTGAAAACGTTTACCAATTTTTCTTACTAAAAAGTAATAAAGTAAAAAATAGTATAATATTTATGGGCAAATTCTACTTTGTTTCACCTTTTAAATTTTAATCACTAGCGTTTAATACTTTGAATGGTTAACCTTACTCTAGAAAATAGAAGTAGAACAATTTATAAATAAATATCATGCAGCTGAACTGTTTGTTATAATATTTTAAGAAGCTAGTTGTTCGCTTTTAAATGAATCCCACGTATCTTACGTTTCCTACAATCATAAAAAATCTACTTAGTTTTTGTCAACAAAAGTAAAACATTTTATTGGACTAATTTATATGTTAAATTTAATTATTGTTTCAAGAAAATCAGTAATAGTTTTAGTTTAGAATCTAACATATTCCCTTTCGCAGCCACAAATCTACAGTAAAGATATTTGTGAGATAATTAAAACATAAAAATGGCAATAATACACTTTGCTTGGCTTTTGCACTATCGTAGCCAAGTATATATATAAGTACTGACATATATATATATTTATATATATATTTATATATATATATATTTATATATATATATTATATATATATATTTATTTATATTATATATAATACTGTACATATATATAATTTAAGTACTGTACATACACATTTAGATTTTATAGTAAATTTCTGTCTGGCAATTAAATAATCTAAATAATTAGTAAGCCACTCACTAGCGTTCCTTTCTGACGTTTCATTTCTCGTTCTTTCCTGTTGGATGTACAAACCAAACGAAAAATAAGTCTGCCGTTGGACACTAGCATAATTAACCCTTTCGCGCTTTCCCATTACGCATGCCTTTGGTATAATCCTCTTGATGTTTGTGGGGAAAATATTCCCTCATGGCCCACTAACGGTATCCAATATATTCCAATCTTTTCAGACAAAGTTGATCTTGAAGGAATGAACGTCCGTTAGTGGGTGGTTTTCACGACGTTTCAAACTATTATCCCACTAGCTCATCCTTTTACTTATTCCTAAAATACTTTTAGTCTGTCAGAAGGTTCAGTACTAAAATGAGTTGTAAAAGACAGATAGCAGCTGCTTGCCTCAGATTATCCACTGATTTCTTATTTAAAAGAAGGAATAAAAAACTTATGTGGTCGAAAAAGTGGCTTTATCAACGTGAGATGTACAATCACATGCAGCTTCTGCATGAGCTAAGGCAAAGGAGCTGAATGATTTCTAAATCTTCCATAACACTAAAAATAAAATTCCTCGTCAAGGCAAAAAATATACGAAAAGAACGATCACACTGCCTCTTGTCACACCACTGACTACTCAAAAACGAGAAATGATGGAACGTCAGGAAAGAACACTTGTGAGTGGCTTGCTCTTTATAGAAGTATGACGGGACTGGCTGAAATGAATCGGTGTTTGGACAGGCGTCATTCCTCCTAGCCACCAACTTGCACTCTTTCCTGACGGATTCACCGAAGGGACCGGCTGTAATGATTCCGCGTTTAGACATGCGTCACCGCTTGACCACTAGCTTGTATTCTTTCCTTACGGATTAGCCTTTCCTCAAGAAATGAACGCTAATCTGCCGTTTGGTTATTTCTCATACTCAGGTAAAAACTTACCACAACTAGGATATTTTAGGTTGTAGTTGCTTGTGAGCCTCCTATACCCTGAAATTATGACACCTCCGTTTCAAACAGATATGTAAAGGTTGGTATCACCCGTGCAATCATACTTTTTTCAATTGATGATGTTACACGAATTACACAGACCACTGTCATCAATCGACTGTATAATATTTCATGTCGTCCTCATCACCATCAACTCTTTCCTGTTGCAGGGTCAATTTAGTAAAATGCTTCATCATCCTCTTTTCTTTCACAATTCTTCCTCCTTTCAATCACTCGCATTCTTCTTCTCTCACGTGCACACTATCTGTTATCTGCTCATACCATCACTTTATTTGTTTAAATTGTGTTTTTTTTCCAACATTCTATTTGATATTCTCTCTTTTTACATCTTTATTACATGACCACACCAACTCAACTATACTTCTTCTACTATCTCAAATATTCACTGTACCCCTACTTTTCTCGGATAACTTCATTCCTAATTTGTTTCTCCTCGTGACAGCTGATATGCTCCTCCCAAACTTCATTCCTATGGCCTCCACTTTCCTAGTCTCTCTTGCATTAAATGTCCATGTTTATGCTGCAAATGTGACAATGAATAGAAAGTACGCTCTATAAAGTACTTCCATACACTTGAAGAGCACTTCTATTCTCCATATCAGTTCTCTTTACACACCTCTGCTGCCCTCTTCTTATTAGATCCTATCTACTCCCACACTTCACTTAAATCATACCCAAGTATTTTACATTATGTGGTTTTCTCAGCCTTACTCCATCCAACTTTATGATTTACTAGGCCTTATTCTCTTCCTTGTCATAATTCACACTTCGCCATACTAAATTTCACTACACACATTTTCACTTTCGCATTTCATTCCTGTATCTGTTCCTGTACTTTCTCTTCCTTCTTCCTCATACCGTCAAGTCATCAGAAAACCTCATGGCTTTCAGTGTTTCCTCCCCAAGATTCCTTGCCACATTATTTATGGCTATTTAAATTACCATTCCAAATAGTACCATAATGGTGAAAGAGGTATCCCTGTTTCCCTACATTTTTTATTTGGAGCCACTCCATCATCCCTCTCTCCATCTTAACATAACCTATGTTATCCTCATACATGCTTTTCACTCTTACTCCTCTTTCCAGTCCCACTTCCTCCATCGTTTTCCATACTTTATTTCTATCCATACTATCATATGCCACATATGTTCATAAATACAATTACTAAAGCTGTCGTATAGCGAAGATAAAGTCTAGTGTAGACCTCTGTTCCCTAAATCCATGCTGTTCTTATCTACACTTTCTTACAGTTTTATTTCTTACTTTCTTTTCAATTGTACATGGCGGTGCACGAGAACTAGCGATTATGAACCATTCATTTCAAGGCTATAGTTTAAGTTGGCAGGACTTTGATTACGTTATTCTGTTCCTCAATCAATGCCGTTAAGGTGCCATGAATCAGTAGTCGGGTATGCGTCGAGTGTTTGCAGTAAAAGCATTTTACAAAAATATTTATTAGTATGATGTTGCGTGACGAGAATTTCTGCGTCGCTTTCAACTTTGGCGTTATGATCCGGTTCTGTAATATCACGCTGAAAAGACATGGGTTTCTAGACTTTGAAACAACAGGTTCAGTATCAAGAAAGAAGCATCCAAGGCTAAGAAATAATGTTCGAACGCCAGGAACTGTTGAAGCAGTCAAAACCTCGTTCCTGCGGAATTTACAGCGTTCTTCATAGTGTCATGCAGTGTCATTAAGTTGGTCTCATCGCACTTTGGGCATAATATTGTTCTCAGATTTAATGTTATATCCGTACAATATTCAGGTATATCAGGAATTGAAACGCCTGTGATTTAAAAAGCAGAGTTTTTTTGCTGAACAATTTATAGCGAAATTTAACGAAAAAGAAAATTTTATGGAAAATCTTGGGATGTTTGATGAAGCCCACTTTCATCTAAATGGTTATGTTAACAAACAGAACCTTCGATACTGGGCTGCGGAGAAATCCTCGCCTTTTACATCAGCGACCGTTACACAGTGAAAAGTGACAGTGTGGTGCGCGGTGTCATCAAAAGAATTATCGGGCCATATTTTTTTGAGGATGGCAATGACTGCGCGGTGACTGTAACATCAGAAAGGTACGTCAACATGGTTCAAACGTTTCTTAACGATGAACTAGAGAATTATCGAGTGAAGGAGTCCACATGGTTTCAGCAGGACAGAGCTAAAGCTAATACTGCAAGAATCTCAATTGACGCTTTACGAAAGCTTTTGGAAACTGCCTCATGACCAGGAACGGCGATATCATTTGGCCTGCGAGATCACTAGATATTTCAGTGTGTGATTTCTTTTTATGAGGACTTTTAAAAATGCTAGTGTTTGCTCATCGACCTCAAAGCATTGATGAAGCATGAATTGAAGGCTAGGATTCGTGAAGAGATTAAAGCGATCTCCAACAAGACTTTGCAGCGAGTTATGACAAACTTGCATTCACGAATGCAGGAATGCATAAGAAGGGAAGGTTGCTATCACAAGAATGTTATCTTTAAGAAATTACTTTTATGTAAAGTAAGTGATAAATGGCATAGTTGTAGCATTTACACAACCATGTTTGTATGGAAATTAAAATTAAGTTTCATTACACAGCTATTAAAATCGCCCGTTCTCACGCACCATCCTCTATATATTTATACATTGTTGCACAGTAGCACATAAAGTTAATTCCCCTAGAATTCGTACACCTCTCACTGTCTCCTTTCTTAAAAATCTGTACTATAATTTCCTTCTTCCGGTCTTCCAGTACTCTGTTCTTCTTCCACATTACTCTCAGCACCCTACATAACCATTGTATTCCTGCTTCTCCTCCAGCTCCTATTATTTCTAAGGCTAGTTCATTCACGCCTGGTGTTTTTCCCTGTTTCATCCTCTTTACTGTATCCTCCACCACCTTCCATGTGGAACCACTCCTCTTCTGCTAATCCTTCACGTTCCTCTGATTCACTTTCATCCACTTCCTCTTCCGAGTTGAACATTTTCTTAAAAATATCCCCTCCATAGTTCCTTTACTTCTTCCTCTGTCGTCATATTTCTTCCTTCTTCATAAATAATTCTAACTTCTTTTCTTTCTCCTATTGTTTCTTTTATGTCTATATAAATTTTCATATTCCCTTCCACAATGCTTCGATCTGCTCTTTTTTTCCCTTTACTTTTCTTCTGTTTCCTCATTACAATTCTTAAAACACCTTCTGAATAATTCTGTCTTCCTCCTCTCTTTCCTTCACTCTGTCATTCCACCATTGTGTTTCCTTCCACATACTTTTATCCCTTGTTCTTCCACATAGGTACCTTCTTTGCAGCCCCCACAAAACTGTTATATGTATATATATATATGTGTCATTAATAAAAATATAATCTTACGATTCTTAAAGACTAAATAAATAGATAAAGACAAACTGAACAGCTTCAGGTTTAATCAGGGTGCGTGACAGTCAAACAACCATAATCCCAACTAAAATCCCCATTCTTCAATGACTCTCGCTAGGGATACACAGATAAACTGATTGTCCATGTCCCAGCAGTACCCTGTTCTCTAATCTAATAGTATCCATTTGTTTCCCCTGTCTACATCTTAGCGTACATAAATACTGAATGTTGGTTGCCTTAAAACTTCTATGACCCTTATGATCAAGATTTTATTGATCCAGAACTCATATTTTTAATAATGAAAAACGTTATACGCCGTAACAAGTCACCATTTATTCAACACAACAGGGAACACACACATGATAGAAACCCCAGTGATTGCTTTAGAAGAGATAATACGAGCACATCACAAACACATCATACAAGGCCTATGTTGAAATAATTTAAAATGATTTTTAACTTGAAGAGTGTATAAAATATGTAAATACAAACTCACAATGACTGAACTGTTGGTAAGATGAGGTGGAGGAACAAACTTACCATACTTAGGTTTCCATCAGATTGCTCCACAGTTTCTGAGGGTATAAAGGTTACCTCCTTTATGTCTATCTTCCACAACAGGCATGCCAGCCTTTGTTCATATCGATAATGCCTGAGAGATATAATAATGGTAAACAAATTTTTAGTGATTATATATACATATAAATATAAAGAGAGTTAAAATGTCATAAAACATACATTTAAAGTGTTGTACTTTATCTTTGGCCAATACTATTTTAATACAATGAGAGTATTTCCATTTTGATTTAAACATATTTTGATTTTAATGGATGAACATTTATTTAGTCACATTTCAAAACAATGTATCTAGCATTTTGACTAAAACTATTTTCTGACCATTGTGTCTGAGGAAGTCAATTCACACAATAAAATGTAGATAAGTCTTATCTTCTAGGGGTCGACAATTTTATATTTTGATCACAAGAAGGCTTTATTTGAAATATTAAATTTAATGTATCTTAAAGAGAAAGATATAATTTCACGAAACAAATTCTCAAAGTGCTGTTTGTTGGCCTATATCCTCGAATGGCAGTATGTGTACCTCATGTATGTTAAATTTTTTCAAACAAATCACTGTAAAGAAAATTACATGTTTTCAAATGTTAAAGAAAAACTGTAGAGTCTAAGTTAAATAACGATATTTTCCTTGTTAATGTTAAAATCGGTGACAAGCATAGTATGCCGGGCTAACAACGACACTATGTTAGACTCACGGGTTCAAGTCTCGGTAGTAGCAATTACCTTGTATTGCCTTATAAGAGTACAAGATGGACTTGTGTATGAACTGCTGTCGAGGAACGACTACTAGTTGAACGGTTACGCGGTTAGGGCAGTACCCAGTAATGGCAAACGAACAGAGTCAAAATCTATCTCGTCGGCGCGGATCCTTCATCTCTGTTCTTCAGATTCTGTATTTAAAACATCACATGTAACTTTTGTCGAATAAACACCTCGTTTACGAGGTATGCCAACGCCTCCGTCCTTCCACACCTAGCCTGACACAAATCCTCGACCGTTACATATGGTGTCAGAAGCTCCACGACCGTTACAGCACTAATCGTACATTCTTTCCATGTCCTGATGAGATTATGTGATAGTGATAGTAGATATGAGGGTGTGGAACCAGTGAAACATTTAAGCCTAACTAATTAGACCCTGGCGATCATTGGGATAGCTCCCTTTCCGGTAAGAATACCAATGGTAACATCCAGAAAACGAACCTGGGTGCCCGAGTTCTAGGTGCACTGACCACGGCACCAAAGGGCTTGTTATATATTAAGATAAATAACACGGGAAGAGTTATAGACCCGGTACAAATTTTAAATACCTAAGACTGAAGACAGCAGCCACTGCAGCCAACGCCAAAAGAATGCATAGAGGGGCAGTGATTCTCCAGTCAGTGCGATACACACACCTTTCCCCCAAAAAACCACAGAGAGGCTCTGCCCGAGGCTGGTGACCTCCCACCCACTGGAAGGGGCGCTGAGCATTCAAATATCTAAATTCCTGAAACAAATTACAATCACTTAAAACCACATATCACCCTATATTTAGGCTATAACAATAGATTAAAGTTAAATACCTCTGATCCACCTCTCTATTTGGATTGATATGAAATACTATTGTTGTGTGGAGCTTGTGGAATATTGAGGCTAATATAGGGATGCTCCTGGGTGATTTACTAATATAGTGCAAAGAAACAGAACAAAATTCTAGGGTGCATGCAGTACTGTAAATATTAAGTAAATCAAGTTTGCGTTTGAGGATGGACAAGTGTAGTTTTAAGTTCCAGATGTGACACTTATTAATTTTCAGGAAGACATCCACAGCATTCATCCTTTACAAGGTAAGGCTGAAGTCATAAACAAAGATCCACCTTCCAAGAACAAAACAGAACTTCAAGTTTTCCTAAGATTTTTCAAGTTATATTAAATATTTGAAATATAAAGCTACTGTCTTGGAATATCTACATTATCTTTAAGACAAACATACAAAATGTAAGAAGACAAAATAAATAATCGTGAGAACGTATTCAATAACTCCAAGGCCATCTTAATATCAATCTTGGCTCTGACGTATTTCAAAATAAGTATATTATTGATACTTCGTAAAATGCATCTCCTTGTGGATTTTGAATCGTCCTAGACAACAACATTAATGATGAAACGTAAGCTCCGGTGGTGGTTGGATCAAGAACCAGGTCACAAAAAGACAGTAGCTATGCTTAAATTGACCAGAAAGCTTTGGAAGTTATTTTGGCATCAATAATATATAATAGTTTCTCTCAGGCAGGTTGTTTACATTAGTGTAAGATCCTATCCACAAAACACTAGTTCTTAAAACACCACAAATGTTACGGGGAAGTGTGGTATATGGAGGCTATATACCATTGAAATATAATAGGAATGAATATGGGCTTAGTTGACTCCCATCAAACACTTCACAAACTATAGATAGATATCCTAAGGGAGTTTTTATTCTAAAACTGAAGGACCTGACTTTCTCAATCACATACATTTCCAAGACTCAATTAATTACAATGCACTGTGCAGAGTAAGAGAATAGGCTCTATAAGGTTGGCCTGAAGAGGACGCTTGGGAGGAACTCCAACCTTACATTTCATTATCTTAGAAATGTCTGTCACAAGATCGCTTACTATGGGGTGGTAGAGTGATCTTGCCGAAGAAATTCCACAAAAGGTTTATATTCTTACCTCATACTACACACCAGTAAGGATATAGTCGAAAGTAGTAGACCGCTTCTATACATGGTGACTTGAAATCAACATAGTCGTTGAAGTAGCCTACTAAACTTGCCAAGCAGTTGCGAAAAGTGAAACAGCCCATACATGCTTGAAAACCAAATTAGTTTATTATTATTTAATCTGTGTCCTAAGCAACTCACCAATTATTTGTACAAGAAATCCAATCGCCCCAGCTTTTTGATGAATTTTTCCATGATGCTGTCATAAAGCATAAAAGTCAATTTTTATTTTATTTATTTTAGTAGTGTTTTCCCAATTGAGACCATTGATAGACCCACCGTGCGATTTTATCCCTTAGCGCTACACGCGTGTGTCCTATACGATTCATCGCGAAAAATTATCGCTCTACTCTGGATGTAGGCCAAATAGAAGTAATTGTTAAAATGAAAATATACAATTTGTTAAAACATTGGCTGCTATTCCAGTTAATCCTGAGCTCTTGCTAAATGCCTATCCACTGCATTGCTGCCTTCAAATCATATTTAAATATCTCTTGTAACCTGCCCCCACTTCTATTGTAGAAATAACACACAGTGGCAGGTACAAGAGAGTTATAAATATTTATTATTCAAAAGTACAATGTACCTCATTGAGGGAGAGGGGCACAAGTAAATAATAGTGCCGTGGTTAAGCCACATACAGACATTTAATTTTAAAGGCGAGCAGCCCCTTTGTAAACAATCATGAAAAATACTCAGGACGTAATGTCCAGGTACCCTCACCATAATAATGTTTTCCCTACACAAGATTCATGGGTCCAAACGGTCCCCGGGCTGAGGGTAATAGCCACGAAATGTTTACAGTAAGACAATACTAACATATTACAACCTTTGAAAATATGCAGCTATACAAACTGGCAGCCCTAACTGGCTCGCGGCCCCTAAGTTGACTAGCATTGGCATCTACAAGAAATAACAATGTAATATACTCTAACATTAATAACAATCTTGATACAAAAAAATAGGTAGCCCTAGCTGGCTCGCGGCCCCTTGGCTAACTAACATAAACATTTACAAGAAATAACAATATAGAATAATCTGACTTTAACAACAATCTTGTTATAGAAAACTGTTAGCCCTAACTGGCCCGCGGCCCCTTGGTTAACTAGCGTAAACATCTACAGGAAATAACAATATAAAATAATCTAACTTCAATAACAATCTGGATATACAAAATAGGTAGCCCTAGCTGGCTCGCGGCCCCTTGGTTAACTAACATAAACATTTACAAGAAATAACAATATAGAATAATCTAACTTTAACAACAATCTCGTAATACAAGGCTACTAGCCCTAACTGGCTCGCGCCCCCCAAGTTTGTTAGCGTAAACATCTACAAGAAATAACAATATTAAATAATCTGACAACACTCTCGTTATACAAGATTGCTAGCCCTAACTGACTCGCGGCCCCTAAGTTTGCTAGCATAAGTATTTACAAGATGTAACAATCCGGCCTATTTCCCGTGAAGCGGGCAACATATCATCCAGGGTAACCAGAGCGGTCCCCTCTAAGTTGATAAAGCCGTATCGGCAAAATAAATAATCGCGATAAATCGCTGAGCCAAAGAATATACATGAAAGGTAATATTAGTCCGAGACGTATAATTTTGAAACATAAATAGTTATAGCCAAACGGGAATTTTGAAATAGTAAAGCGAGCCTACGTAATAGTAAGGCTCTTACCTCCTAAAGTCCATAGTGCAAAATGCGTCCTCATTCACTAGACTCTGTCCATTATATACACACGATGGTTAAGTGCTCTCAGAGCGCACAAAGGGGGGGGGGCATCTAGAACATCCCAGAAGCCCAAGGAACAATAGCCATGCGTCGAACACATTCGAGAAGACTTTCCAAAATGCGCACCGCGCATGCTCGGCGAGATTCACTTGTTTGGAGCAAGAGAGAGAGAGAGGGGGCGTCGGATGGCCAGACGAGCGGCGAGGCAGGAACGCTGGCTTAATTGAATGGTGTCAGTGCTGGAAAGTGTTTCTTGGGAATTGGAGTCCCGTCGTATCGCGTCAACAAGGGCAGGTTTTGGTGAGTGTACCCATTTCCTTCATGTATGGTTGTAACTAGGTTACATCTCAACAAGAATAAACTTTTTTGTATTTATTAATTTAAATTTTATAATTATAAAATGTTCATAAAGTGATCGATAGATTGGTTGTTTTCGTTTCCTTATGATCGGCATATGTTTTGTCGAGTCCTAAATCGTAGAACAGTGACAAGGTTGGTAAAACTGATGGCTGACTTTTGTCATCTGGCAACACAAAAACAATGAGAGGGTTGGGAGGGGGTATTTTCTTAAAACAGCATGCACTTAAATCACAGCTTTTCTGTGTATAAAAGAGGTAAGCTTTCCCACCAACAAAAAGATCTCCTTCTCTTTACATATTGCCTAATATTACTCGTGCCGTGCGCATTGGGAGTAAACACTAAGCATTTTCATGAGCGACAGCTTTTATTTAAGAACGACAATATTTGGATCGGCCCTCTTAACGCAGCTCTTCACATCCTTCATCACAATTAAACACTAGTTACATAGTTACACATTTGAAAGTCCTCCCTGCATGGAATATTTAAACTGTAATAATTCTAAAATTAATTATATATAGATATAAAACGTAGTTAAATATTTAGTTTAAAAATTTAACTTTAAATTGTTAAGACAAATATTGCATGCCTTACATGCTCTGACTCCTTGCCGCTGCTTTCAACAAACCCGAAACTACCCCCCACAAGCATCAGTACAACTATGGACAGCAGCAGTAAGCCCTTGGATCCATCTACATATTGTTATGATAGCTCCTGTACAAGGTCAAAAATGTTTAGTAATTGAATTATCAATCTAAATGGCCTGAGGCTATGCACATTAAGTCTACAATATCATCTAATATTAAAAGGTAACAAAATAAATTAATCTTACTCATGGACATCCAACACTCATGGAAAACGACAATGGCCGTAATTTTGTGTCAGAGAAAATTAAACCGTTTCCAATGCTCAGTTGAATTAAGTATCTAGCAACAGAACCCTATCATACTGCAAGCAACTGTCTAACAAAATGTATTGTATGAATAGATACACGATATTTGGGGATGATAATAATAGCGAGTGAATGGCAAACTTGACTTGTAAGGATCATCCTTATGCTCGGGACATTTCCAACCGTAGATAAAAGTTGGGATCCAGCTTAGCTTCTAATGCATCGACAGCTCCGAACAAGTTTAGATGTACTACGTTCAAATAGACAAACAAGTTTTAAAAGGCTTATATTGGTGTAATTAGGGGTTGCTGAAGTTCTAAGAAAAATATACACATTTTAACTTAAAGGGGTAGACTTAAATAGACAATACATATACACACCAACCTCGTAAGTGCTCAGAAAGAGCAGCACTGATAGAGAATAAATATCAGATAAGCCAGTTTCCCAAGTTAAATCGTAAATAATTCCTGAAAATGACATTGTGATACATATTAATAAAGAAATATCACTTCAACAGCCTCTAATACAACCACCTTTGGCAAGAAAAGAGCATTAATAGAAATAGATGACTGAGAACTGAGTAGTAGCCAGCATCACCGACAGACAATCTAGTCAACAGCTAACAACACCATAATAATGGCCTATTCTAAGGCCACGAAGACAGTTGCATACACCTGTGTACCTGGAGGATTGTGTGTGTGTGTGTGTGTGTGTGTGTGTGTGTGTGTGTGTGTGTGTGTGTGTGTGTGTGTGTGTGTGTGTGTGTGTGTGTGTGTGTGTGTGTGTGTGTGTGTGTGTGTGTGTGTGTGTGTGTGTGTGTGTGTGTGTGTGTGTGTGTGTGCACCTAAGAGAGGAGGAATGTAATATATACTTACTTTAAAGGTTATGTTGGCCAACCTGGAGCTAGTTAATTATAATTATTATTTGTCAGGAAATGAATAATCAAATTTCCAGCTTGATGAGAGCATTAGCGTTTGCATTTAGTAATATGTGACTCTTAGTAGATTAGTCAGGACATAGTAATCAATTTGTGAATCAATAATAAAAGTATCTTATTTGTGAGTTAGGAGACTTCTTACCTCCAATAAACAATGTTTAGATTGTAAGTGTCGTTGGTCTGACTAATAATTTGCTGAGCAGGTTACACAAGTGATGTTCATTAATGATTCTTAGACCCAAAATATATTACTTTTGAATCGTGAAGGGTCTTGACCAATTACTGGAGTAGTTTTATCTTTTGTCAATCATTGGCTTGGTGGAGAGTTTATTCTTAGATGCTCTATCACTCATTGAGTTACTAATGTACTGCACACATTTGAACTTTATATTAAGTCTCCTTGTGTCTTGGGGCTCTCACTTAACATAGTAGGTCTACACTTGGCCTAAATTAACTTTATCTAAATTTATGTTTTTATCTTTCGTAGCTGGTATTTGAACTAAAACTATTATTATCGGGTTGGATACCGATTATTAAACATTATCATGTTCTTTCTGTGAATGAAAAAAGTCCCCTTATTAGCATACCTACTACTCGACACAGAAAACATTGCATCTCATGGTCAAGCGCTGCAATCGCTCTAGAGTATGAAAGGCGAGGAGGTGAGAAGGGATACCCATAGCGCCCTAGTAATGTCAGTACCAAATGGCAAATGGGACATAAGTGGTAGTACTTTGCTCATATGAGACTTCTGCTACTTAAGTTGAATATATAAATAGTTCTAAATTACCTTAAATTCTAAATTAATTCCTCGACACCTGATATTTGTCCGTCAGTGTTGTTACCGTAGCTATTTGACGTACTAATATGTACCGTCTTTCACCTCCACCTAGTCAATACCATGGAAGCGTATCGGAGGGTAAAAGAAATACAAGAAATAATGTTGACAGTTTATTTAGTATATCAAAAATAGACTAATGTACAAAATCAGAGGACCAAAAAGGGTCCGGAACATTCATAACAGAAAACACTCCGTGGAGCATACGACCTAAAGGTCACCAAGTTAAATATAGATTTAAAGATTAGTTCATAATTCATCAAAGTTACCCAATTCATTCGTATGGTTCGCGGATAACATATATATTGTGACAGTCTAATAAGCAGGACGCTCGTCCTGGCTCCAGCAGCCTAAGCTAGTCTTAGCTATATATTCTCCTTCCACCATATAATCAACATAAGTCTCAACAGACTATAGGCAACATCTCTGTATACTTTGCCAAAATAAGGTTTGTCCCATTTGAACGCAATTTGCAAACTTCCTATCACCTTGCATTACAGAGCAAAATCTTTATACATACAACCATATTTAAATATCATAAGCTAGAAATTTTATTATCTTAATATTTGCTTGCACAAGTTTATATGACTCACGTTAAAGTCAAACCTGCTACACATTTCTGTCACTAATCCTAACAGAATTTCTGCAAGAAGAATCCTATTAAACATTTAAAATGTACATGGTGTCTGGTACACAACTACCCTACTCATTTGATATTTACAATTAATATCTTCATAATTTATATTTAACATTGAGCCATGCTCTCAGTCTAAACCTCATAAATGCAACAACAAGATATGCTAACCGTCAGAAGTGCCATAATGGGCTGTTCCCATTAACTAAATCTAATCAAGTCTTTTAATATTAATTTCATTTTAAACCTATGCTAACATAACGTAGCTCAAGGATATACGTGCCTAACATATAACGACATTAAAAACCTAAACTTAAGTATCATATAAGCATACTGTTTAACCCTCTGGTTGAAAGTACCCCAAGTTCGACTAATTAAGGTAAGAGAGTACATAGCACTCAAAGTGCGCCAAAGGAATTTAAAGTTAATCTCAACGAGTCGTGGTTACGCCACTTAAAACTCATCAACAATGAAGCAATCGAAATCAATCGAAGTTAAGTCTAACAGTGAATTTGGAAAATAGTTCCCCCCATAATTACGCCGAAAAAGAATTTAGAAAAGTAAATAAATATTCCCAGAAGAGACGTTTAACAACGCTCTCACCTTAATGAAGCCTGCGATGTAATTAGTAAAGATTTGAAACATACAATCTGTTATATACGATTTGCCAGCGTCGATTCTGACCTCAGAAAGGGGAATTCGGAGGGGAGAGGGAAACAAAAGAAAGGACACGACTAGCGCTCCGGTGGGAAAAGGGGGCAACTCTGGTAACATAAAGATAGCGCTGTTAGCATTTAATTAGAACAACCGGAAACTGGTTGAGTCAAGTTTGCTGATTTCTTCTTCGTGGTGGGCGGGGCCTTGACCGCCGGTGGAGTGAAGTCAGCTGGCCCGCCTTCACTTAGTGTCGGGATATTCTTGTGTGTGTACGCGAGCATGATGAGTAGTTGGACGGGCCGTTCGGAGGGCAGTTTGGTGAGTAGAGGCCCATTATACTTGGCGTTGAGTCGGTTGAGCTCGTATTTGTTGGTAACATCGTTACAAATATTGTCACTGTCACGTCCATCTCCAAAAGAAATAAACATTTGTTCTAGTTCTTCTTCTATCAGACCATCATTTTTCCAGTAGTCGGCTTCTTCTTTCTTAACGTGTGATATTATAGCCTGTTGACAATCCTTCTCAGTGATACTATTGATTGCATCTTCTGTTAAATGTTTTATTTCTAAAGTGCTTTGAGCAACATTTTTGGCCGCGACTCATGATTTCACCATGTTAAAAATCAATTATATAGCGTTAAGGTTAAAATGGTATGGAGGTAACCTAATAACACTGTGCCCATGTTGTTCGAATAAATAATCTATGTAAAATTTGGGAGAATTACGTCGGCAGCGAACTAGCTCCAAGAGCTCACTTTTCGCCAAATGTTCCTCATACGCAATATTGTTTGTGTCCAACCACAGCTAGATTTCAGCCTTTCATGATCCCATCGTTGGTGGTTTATTTATTTGAACAGTATTATATGGTGCATTGTCCCTTACAATGAGGCTATTTTGAGAAATATTGGGGATAAGTTTTCCTTTCACCCACTTAGAAAAATTTTCAGAATTAATCTCATGGTGATAGTCATAACTTTTTGTTTTTGATTTGAAAATAAGAAATACATTTGATACAAAACTATGCTTTGAATCGGCATTGACACCTTTGTCCTGCACCATCATTTTTCAATACTCCTGTTGTTTCTGGGTCTTGCCAAAATTTATCCACAGTGTACGAGGGATGAATACAGGTTTCATCAAGATATACCACAGGACGTTTTTGGTCCCCCAATTTATCATTTTCTCCCATTCTTCTTAAATATATAGCCCTTCATATAACTATTTCATTTTTCTCCATTAAAATTAGTAATTTATTTTTACACTTTCTAAACTTAAACACCATTTTTTTCAATGCTCTTCTCAAAGTTTCTTTGCTCTCAGTGAAATTAATTTCTTCTTCTACTACCGCTAATAATTTATTTAAAGTTGGTACTTTCTTTTTAACAATGTAGAACAACAAGTCGTCGAATGAAAAACAAGTTAAAAATCATCAAGAACGATATTTCTGCTGCTGGGTTTGTGCTTTTTTTTCCTGGAGTTGAAAGTTTTGTTTATGCCCCACTTGCCATACTTCTTTCCTTTCGAATTTTTCAAATAGTACGCTTTGATTTTCTTGTAGCATCTGCTGCGACTCTTTCAACAGGTTGCTTATAATGCCCCGATAGTTTCTCACTCTCAAAAAAATCAGTTACGTTTGCAATAATTTCGCGTCCTTCACTGTGAATAGTTAGTTTGGCACGCTTATTTTAAGCCATTCTATTTAAAAATATCTTGTATTTAAAGTTAATTAGGTATCAGTAACGTTTGTCAAAAGAGGTAAATAGAAAGTAAAAACATTCTAAACAAAACTACTGAAAGTCCTAAACTATCGAACTTACGCACCCCCCTCGGTAAGCTGACCGGAGTGTACACGCCAGAACGTCAAGATAACGACTGATGACTTGTCTCATTTGTCTCCCCCTTCATTCTTCAAGAAGTTGACATTCTTTCCGCATGCAATGTTTACTGTGTCGAGTAGTATTATTTATTTATTCTCTCCTGGCATGATAAGGTATACCCGGCAAGTTGTCACTAGGAGTAATAATAAAGATGTGGCTCACTGGTATGTTCGCGGCGCCAGTGGTGGTGTTGTACTGGAAGTAACCGACAGGCTGCATGCTCCATGTTGCTACCGTTCCGTCATCACTGGTATCCTCTAGGAGAGCCACTACCGTGTAGTTGCCTTCCGCGTCTCCATTGTTGTCGATATACACCTGAACACACACACACCACCACTTCTACTATCACTTTATCAGCCATAACCTGTCAATAATAATATTGATTTGCATGGCCACACTGATAAATCACATTTTGGAAAACCTCAAATGAAGGGGGGTAAAAAGTAGGCTATCATTTTTACCTCCCCCCTCAAAAAATATAATAAAACTTTTAGATGTGTTTGAGCACACACTGAAAAGATTTTGAATCTTCTTCGAGCTTGACATCTTAATGTATTCTAAACAAAAATGGTTTCAAGAATGAGTAAATGTGCACATTTCTCCGTCTATTTATAGGCGTATGAAATGATGTCACCGGTCCATTCAGAAGTGTTTCTTCACGTCTAAAACTCCCCTCCAAGCTGGCTCCACCAGGTTATAAGCCCCATGACGTCTGTGAAATATCAATTGCGACACGGGAGGGTGTGGTCAGAGGGGAAGTTGAGGAAGCTATACATAGAGGTGAAAGTTATACCAAACTAACGTGACGTCATAATGCAAGGTCAATAATTACCTGTTGCAACAAGAAGATAGGGGACTTGGTTAGAGGGTTTAGATGGAGGGGGAAAAGAGGGTAGCAAGGGAAAAGTATATTTATATTGTAACCAAGGCTCAACCTATCTAATGTTATATCTAAACATTAATTTAACTAAATGCTAAACATTAATATAACTAGATGGTACGGTGTACCACACATGCTTTGTCGCTACTTTGTCTAAATTAAACTTATAGCTTGTAAGATGCTAATAATATATAGTGTTATAGAGACATAATTGTAAAAAAGGAACATCGTATTTTACCAAAGAACATAAATGAATTAATAAACACTGTTACAGAAACATATTATTTGCTGTGTGCATTTTCAACTTCCCATTTAGAGTCCATTTCGATGACCGCATGGTATAAGACACTATTCTTGCAGTAGACAATACTGCTTATGAAAAGGCGATCAAGGTTCGAATCTTGATTGTGTGGGTGGTTCTTTACTAAATTGTTTTTCACTCTCCCTCAACGCAAATGTGGGTACACTTCCTCTAAATATAGCCTTTCTAATTCCTGAACCATTACCAGAAATAGTATATAAACTTATATCCTGAACGGGAAGTAAAACATGGTGCTAAAAAAACACTTATTTTTTCCTTTTTAAAATAATACTGAGGGGTTCACAGTAGCCCAGAGGCCTACCAAATCTTATTTTGGCCCTGAGTCAACCCCCACTTAATGACACTTATCTTGATAGCTATCAAACATGTTGAATATATTTCCATGCGACCAGCGCCAGGGTGTTTGTCATGCAAATATTACGTTCGACCTAACGATAGTTCCAATGATGGCAACAACAATGGCAGCAACTGTTTGTCAGTATTAACTATCATTAATTTTTATTTCCTATCGTCATTAATCGTTGGACCTTGTTTAATAAATGAAACTTACATCATAGCCTTGCACAGAGTGGTAAGATCTGTTGCGGATCCTCTTCAAGATGGCGGAACCGTCCCGAGGATCATCCCCGTTCTCAAACACCTCTGTGAGAGCTCGAGCATAGATCATGACCGCGTCGTATAGATGAGCAGCGTCCACAGGTACCTGCAGAACACACAACTACAGAATGTGAGACAGTGAATTTCACACAAAAAATTTATCAATGTGGGAAATTTGTAAGCATTATTCTAGAAACAAATTAAAGCCCCTAAAATGAGCACCAATAAAAGCGATTGTAGTTTTCTTTTCACACTCACGTATAGACTACAGCTCTTTGTGGTCCAATGTTTCTGTAATGTTGGGTTTGCTATTGACCAGCTATGTTAATGCTTCAATATTTAAAATCAAAGTATTTATTAATACATCCCCTTTGATTGGAATTTAACCATCTGAAAATTTTACCAAAAAATATCCGTTTCTCCTCATCATAACTAGGCCATCAATCCTGTTATTGGTTTGCTGCAGCTCTCTACTTTTGCCTATACTGGACCTTTTGTTTTTTACATTTTTTTACCTTCTTCTGACAACATCAACAGCTGATTCATGTACTCCAGCCTTGGTTTCCCTTTTAAAATTCTCCCTTCCACATCTCCTTGTATAGTAATCTTCTTCAAAGTTTCATGTCTCTCTACATGGTTTACCATGTTAACTATTCTTTCCAAAGTTTCCTTTTATCCTTTTACTTTTCTTAGCATTTCTGTATTTGATACCATCTCCATCGAATATTAGTTTAACATTCTTCTGTAGCACCACGTTTCAAATGCTCCTAATCTTTTATAATTGCCATTAATTGTTTGGATTTAATTTTCAGTACATATAAAATTAGATGATTAAACTAATTTTAAGATTGATTCAAGTGTTTGCTAACAAATTTTCATACCATAACCCCAACCCCCCGCTCGTCACACAACACAATGCTTAGTGGCTGTGTGTGTAATGTTTACTGTATGCACTGTATAAAATATAATGTGGAAAATTTCCCGGAATATTTTTAGATTTAGATTTTACCGGGCATTTTACATTTCTGCGCACAATCCACCCATCAAGTCATAATCGAAAATTCTGATAAACCTCAAATATGGAAATAACACATGAGGAAAACGAGGGAATAAATAAACAGAAGTTGTTGCTTCCGATTGCGCTTGCATCTTCACTGAACTACAACACAATAATGAGTTTTCAATGCAAAGAACAAGATAAATAAATTATAGTGTCCGGTAAGATTTTCATTCCTATGAATCTAATTTCTAAAGCTGAAGGGTAATCTTGATTTACTCAACTGAAAATTTAATTTGATTGGCTGTAAGAGTCTTAAATGATGGGGTCAGATGGGATTTTGCCCCTTGTACCGGGCCAAGTCTGACCACCTGACTGGACTCCTACAAAATGGTAAAGACTTTTAAATATTAATTATTAAAAATATATTGTGGTGACTGTAAAACCAAATATTATAAAGTTAGTATAAGCTTATAATATAGCCATTGCAAGTGTTAGGAGGTTTAATACAAGTATCTAAAAAATACTTACGGAAATACTATCAAATATTGTGCTGTGAAATGGAACACAGAAAGGCGGCTTTGCAGAAAATCTCTTGATTTGCTCGCAAAGCTCCCTGAAAAACAAAATAACAGACAGTAAAATAATTTTACTACAAAATAAACAAATGCAGTGGTCATAGATAAAATATATATTTTTTATATGTGGATTCGATTATTTAACAAATGATTGTGTTTCGGTTTAATAAATCATGATATCAGGAGTGGATACAGAAATACTTTTTCATTTATTAAAACAAAACATGTGATAAATGTGTTAAGGATATTATATGAATCTACTATATATTCCCACATACATTTACTAAACACATTATTATATAGAATAGTAATATGTTTATCATCCTCTTCTTAGGCAACAACCCGAAGGTTGGTTTAATGCGATTTCTCTCCATCCGGCGCTGGGCGTGCACTCAGCCCTTCAGCTGGTTAGTGTTGCCTGCACCATCTGATAGAAATCCTATGTAATTGGGGTGTGTAAGAAGTGTGGTGGTTCCCGGTTGCCTTCCACACTAAATTTCTAATAGCTAGCATGAAAAGGCCTACCAATTTTTCTGGGAAAGGTATTTTCCCACACATTCCTGCATTCTTTTACATGCCACAATCGATATGGGACATAGGATACTTCCCCTTCGAATGAAGTTGTGCTATGGATTTTTATCACTCAATGAATGTGGATATATATACATGTTATATATATATATATACCTATTTATCAGGACAAGGAAGAAGGACAGAGTGGCAATGAAGATACTTGAAGATAGTACAAAGTTTCAAGTATCTGGTCAGTATTGTAGAGGAGAGAAATAGTGAGCGAGGAAGGCAATCAAAAGTGTGAGAAATCTGATTTGGAGCAGGGATATGCCAGACAAAGTGCAAGGGATGATCTACAAGGTCTATTACCTACCAATATTGAGTACATTACAGAAGCGAGGGTAATGAAGGAACAGGATAAAAGCAGAATGCAGGTGAGTGAAATTAGAGTTCTGAGAATTAGTATCGGTGTGACAAAATGTAATAGGATAATAAATGAGAGAGTGAAAGGGATAGTAAAGGAATTTTTAATTTGATATATTTTAACATATTTTACTGAACTCCACATATATTCGAAAATATTATATAACATTACATATTTTGCGTGTTTTTTTTATCACGACATTATATCTACCTTTTAATTATGAGTCACTAATATTCAGGTAACCTATAATTTCATAAAGGAATGTATCTATAGAAGGGATGACCCGAATGCAGCACAAAATATACTATCAAATTACTTTTTTTTTTTTAAAAAAGGAACAAATAGTAAGGAAAATGTTGTTGCCCAGTGTAATTATTTACTTTAATAATATTTTATTTTATTTTTTTAGCTTCACGTTAATGATTGTAGGATTTGGTTAGTTTGTATAAAATTGGTTTCAAATTCGGGGAAAATCAAACATGTTACTTTCAAGGCAATCACTTTCAGAAATATACGAGCTCAAAAATAAAATCTTAATGTCATCAACGTAGTGTTTAAAATTATTGTTAAGCCCATTTACGAAACTTTCTGACAGCTCTTCATGATGTATACCTTATTTGAAACTTTTTTTCTAATTCCCCTTTGGAATTATGTTATTCCCTGTCGATTTTTAAATAACTTGATCCATTTTATCAAATATCAATTATTTACTGATAGTACACTCACCTATAGTGTGGGTCCTTAGGAAAGGATGGGGTCAGTTTGATCACAGAACGGAACCCAATAATATTATTACTCTTAGTACTGTTCCTAAGATGAGGGTCCAAGTATTCTGCAACAAGAGGGTACCATTTCATACTACACCTTGTGTTTCTACACTACTAATCTTAGAAAAATGTGCCGTCACCCGGTATATGGTAACGCCTGTAAAGCAGACAAGAGCATGAATACACATTCTTGTATATGGTTTTATTGTTGAAACATTTCTCTCATTAGTAGAAATGTTGCCTTAAGGATTTTTTTGTTTTCTTTTGGAAAAACTAATTTTTAAAACTAGAACAAAGTATTTGATTAACAATTTTTATTCTTAGCTTTTTAATTAAACCTTTGCTTTTAATAAGCATTGTTCATGAACAGAGGGGAAAATAATCATAATGTATAATAAAATGTAAAGTAATTTTGACAATATCTTGCGCAATAGTTACATTTGTTTACACGCAATATCTTACCTCGTATTTTGCTTATAAAATACTGTTATAGCTTAAACATTCAAGTCAAGACTTTTAGAAAATAGTGTTAGTTTCTAAGACAATCAAGCTTAATAATTATTATTGTGTCAGTCTCTTATATTATTATTGATACTATTATTATTTTTATTATGATTATTATTAGCACTATTTTAGTAGAAATGAATACATTTATTGATTTCACTAGATGTACCCATTTCTACTAAAAATAATGCTACCCCCATCACACATACAGATTAGGCACGTGGTGATTACTTTTATCTTTACAATGACCTGGCCCCTGCAGATATTTATAAAAAAGGGGCAAAAACAAATCTTTGTAATTATAGACCAATTTATCTCTTAAACACTCTCTCTAAAGTATTCTAGAAAATCATACATGAGCATACTTTCCACCACCTTAAAAATAAACTTTCAAATAGTTAACATGGATTTATAAAAAATAAATTTACCATCACAAATTTAGTATAATTTCTTGAACATGTTGCCCTTAAGTCTCTGCAAGGTCATAATATTATTCTTTCTTAAATCTTGGTAATTTGGCTTTCTCACTCATATGTAAATTGGTTCAGCAGTTATTTGCACGAAAGATCATTCACTATTAAAATTGATTCACACACCTCAAATACATTTTAAGCCCCCTGTGGCATACCAAAGGGTTCGAATTTAGGTATTCTTCTCTTTAATGTGTTTATTGATGACATTGGATAAATATTTGAACTCATCTAGCTATTTACTCTTTGCTGATGATGTAAAATTATTTAAAATTATCAAATCAATTGCAGATTGTATAGATTTACAAAATGATGTAAATGTATTTACAATGGTTTTGAAAATAGAATGTCTGTTATAAATCTACGAAAAATCTATATCTTTTACTAGGAAAACTAATCCTTTCTTTTTTACTATAAATTGGGCAGTGAAAGCATAGTTCGCACCTTTATATTAATATCTTGGTGTTCTCCTGGATAAAAACTTTACTTCCATTATCATGTTGACCATGTAATTTCCCATTCCTTGAAATTAATTACACTTATTAAATTTATTACTTCATCATTTAAGAAAGTTGACTTTTTTTATGTCTGTACTACGCCCTGGTTAGATCTAAGTTAGAATACGCAAGTGTTGCTTAGAATTCTATTATCTTAATTGACTCTTTCAGTTTGGAAAACGTTCAAAGAAAATTGGTCGCTGCCTGCTGTGATAAATTCTTTACTAACCGATTTATTATGATTATGAAAAAATTCGAAACCTCTTAGGGTTCCAAACTCTCTTCTCGCGTGACTTTATTGTGATGCCCTTTTTAAATAGCAAAATTTCTTGCAAATTTGCCCTTGACCATGTAGGTGTTCATATCCTTCTCGGGCTTCTCGTAATCCAAAATTATTTTTTCTCAATAGCTCTTATAAGGTGAGGCCGTTTAGACCGTTGTATTCTAGATTTATTGAATTCGACTTCTATCATAAAAGAAAAGCTAAACTCAGAGAGTTATTTAAAGAACTTTCATATCAATAATTCATCCTGTAGAGGTTCTGCCTATAATATTTAAAATTACAATATTCTTATTTATTTTTTGATTATTGTTACTGCTTTTAAAATATGTAAGCTTTACTACTCTTTAGTTATCTGTTATTATTGCTATTTTTTATTTTTATCATTATTATTTACTATATTTTTCGTAACTATTCAACACTATATATAAGTATTTAGATATTACTGTTTATCTTATTTTCTCGCGTAACTATATATATTTGTAATGTACTTGTGTACTTTTCAGTGCAGGCCTATTTTAGGTCTTACGACTTTTGGCCAGCACTATAATAAAGGAAATTGAAATTATTATTATTATTATTTAACTTTTGTACTGTTTTAAGTACGTCACTAACATAAAAAAGTAATTGATTTGAAAATAATTAGAATAATTATCTAAATAAAAACAGTTAAATTGGTTAAAAAGATAAAAATGCCGGAGCACTTGTTTTTGGCGCCATCAACATAATCATAATTATTATTGATGAAATCGGAGACAAAATTTATCGGTGATTATTTAAATTTGTGATGTAAACTTTTCATACTTATCTCTTTGATGAACTAAATTCTAATTAGTTGACATTTAAATTTGAGTTTAAAGTTTTAGTTGAAATTCTAAATATTTAAAATTCCTTCCTTATTTATTAGTTATATATAAGTCAATGGAGGACTTTCGACTATTAATTGTTGTCACCATTAGTCTGAAAATACAAACGAACTATAATCACAAATCAAGTTTAAATAATCAACACAAACCCATTTTGGATACAGTACTTTCATCAGATGAAAGGACCAATTGACAATAAATATAACGCAATGGCTATAAGCTATTTTTGTATTACGGAATGCAATATTTGCATTTTTGAACAAATAGTTCGCAAATTGAGCTAGCTCGTCTAATTTACAACATACAGTACTATAAATGTGTTTGTATAAAGTTTGCCTTAACATGTGTGAGCCACTTTAACATTGACTCAAGAGACAAAAATATTGAATAGATGTACATGCTCATGTGTTTATTTGACCCATTTTACGAGCTAGAATATTCATTTTGATGTTACAGAAATATTATTGTGAGTTGTAGCAAACTGAGCTAGTATAAGTGATTCTATTAAACTGTTGACAAACAATGGTCGATATCTTGTGTACGAAATTACAGAATATTCTGTAAACACATTATTGATCATATTTATGAGTCATTTCAGTTCATTCCTTGATAAAAGCATTAAGCGTCGGAACTTTTTGCCTTACTCTCCATTTAAAGTGATAATGTATATTTATTCAAATCTAGAAATGGCTTATATGCATTTGATTTATGTACTTGCCGAATACAATAATTATTCAGCTGAAACAATATAATTGTGAGCTTTCCTAGTAGACGTCTACCAAATAAGAAAAACGTTTAAAAAATACATGAAAGCCTATGAGATACTGATCACTATAAAATATGAGTGTCAGGCAGCATTAAACTAATCACAACTAGAACACTTAATTTCAAAGAGCGAATCATCAACCTAAGCCCACTAAAGATAATAATGGCCTGAGAATCCTATGGATAGCAACAGTAGATAATGCTGGCCCATGAATGTATGGAGAGTTTGTCGAGATCAGCTATTTTATCCGTGCCATGTTCAACGAATACTGGGGATTAACGAAGGTGACTTTACTCCAAGAGTAATCTTTTCTACTTAGTTCCTGCTTATGTCTGCCAGTGAACTATTTTATATACTCTGTATTAGTTACCGATGTATTATTTACCAGAGAAGATTTATTAAATTTTCTTTATATTCATCACCTGGCAGAAGAAGAGCCATGAGCTATTCTTTAATCAAGCAGTCAACAATGATTGTGTGTAAATGTATAGACATAAATAATTGGCAGCAATTTATTTGGACCTGTTTTTCTTAATGGGATATTAACAAGAAAAATTTGTTCTTGAAAAATAAATTGATTGGGTTGTCTTACCATTTATGCCATGAGTCACATATGGCTTATGCATGACGGTGCGCCATCAAATTTTTGTCGAATGGCTAGACATTTCTTAAATGAACTATTTCATAACAAATGTATAGCGTGTTCGGGGTATATTTCTTGGTCTGCTCAAATCGACTTAATTTTTATGCGCGAGGACCGTCTAAAAGCCATCGTATTGAACAAGGCTGCCAGCGAATCCGAAAAGCTCCTGGAATTATTTTTAACTTTCAAGAAAATATGATACAAAGATTGCAGGATTGCATTCAGGAGCAAGGTGGGAATTTTAAACATTTACCGTAAAGGTAAGCAGATAAACATTGATGGTAAGCATAAATGGCGATAATTTGGAAAAGGGTCAAATACTATGCATGTTTATATTCACATTTTTGCTGTTTTTTTATCCCAAAGTAGATATCATATATTAGGCCTAAGGAATACCCTGAGGGGACAATGTTGAAAGATGCTTTTAAATGTATTACCTCGAAACACGATGCTAAGCCTTCTTTTGGGGTCATATATTTCGTCATCCACTGAAATGATGATGTAGTCCCCATTGTCAAGGAGTTTCCGCTGTTGAAGACATGCCACCAAATCTACCAGCGTAAAGTGTTCTCCCACGAAGACGTAGACTGAGAGAAAGTGCAAGATTAGTAAGCTTTTAATATTAGCCCAATGAATACAAAAGTTAGCTTACAATTCTATCTGACAAACAGCCAAAATAGATAACATTTACATTCCATTTCAAGATCACTCTTACGACACAAATCATCAGTTTTTACTCTCAGCTGATACAGTTACGATACAAGAAAAATATTTTAGCTAACACAACTACAACCGAAATGGCTAATATTTACAATTAACGACACAATTACACCACAAATAATCCCATACATTTTACTTTCAAATGTACAATTTACGATACAAGCATATAGAAAGACTTTATACTTCTATTTAACACAATACCAACCGAAATAGCCAACTCTTACATTTAGCTACACAGTTACAACATAAATGGTCAATTTTTATTGTAAAATATATATTATATAATATATATATATAATTCTCCTCAAATTTTTCTTAATGTCCGCAGAACGAAAGATAGTTCATGAGACATTTTCAAGTGCTCTATCATTACTCGCACTTAACAACAAAAGCACATGCAACTATTGAATTTTACCAAACATTTGCAACTTGACATAACCTTTACCTCTTGTTCTATGATAAGTTTCTGTTACAATTTTTTCCACTTCCTGGATGAATGGCTAGTGTGGACATAATCCAACTCAGATAGTTGGTACACAGCAGTAATATTCAACCCATACAATATGGCCAACTCCTGCACAAATATCACACCACTCCATTCCCAATAACATTTCTGAACATAATTAAATCATAACAATGTGTACACAGCTTTAATTCTAAGTTTGTAGAGTATGGCCAACTTAAGCAGAAGTACATCAATCTATTGTCATCAAAACCACTGGCATGGACTTCGTCCACTTCTGATAGTTGGTAAGCATAATGTGATATTGAGCTCATATACTAAAGCCAACTCCTCCAAAATTATACATCCCTTCATCCTTTTTTAAAATACTGTTATTAGGGTGGAGATAAATTTGGCAAATTTGGAACATCTACACCATTTTTATTTATTGAGCTGGAGTATATTTGCACTCTTTAGTTCAACGATTCTTAAGTGGGGGGGGGGGGGTCACGGCCCCCTAGGGTGCCACGAAAGGTTTTTTGGGCCGAGAAATAATAATTTAAAATGTTATTTGCTTATTACCGAAATCAATTATCTTAAATTTTACGTTTTGGAAGAAAGAATTCAATGATCGTAAGCATGTGAGTACAGTTTAATTCTCGATTTTCCGGGGCAATGTAGGGGAGGTGAAGTGCGTATAGTAGAAATCACGGATATTACAACTATCCCCATCTGTTTACTATCACCATTCAAAATTTACTGCCTTTGTTTCTACTTATTTATGTGAAAAGGGATTTTCCACAGTGATAAATATTAAAACGAAGCAGCGAAATCGACTCCGAATCGACTCCTGTATGTGAATAGCATTAGGTAATACAATAATTGAACCAAGAATAGACAAATTAGTGGAAAGTTTTCAACAGCAGATAGAATTCCCACTAAATACATTTAGATAAGTTGATTTTTTAAATTATAATCAGTAAATAACGCCACTATTTTAGAATGAATCTTAATGATTAATACTGTGTGTTAGTAAAAACTAGGGGGCCTCGAAAATATTTTAGAATATTTAGGGGGCTGCATGTAGTAAAAACCTTAATATTGTTGCTTATAAAAATAGTTTCTAAACGTTTTATAAAAGATATAATATTTCTGCACGATATTTAGCATAAGACACTTGGGCAATAGTTTTTTACCACTGATTAGTAGACTTTTTGGTTATACGCATATATAAATTATGCTAATAGAGTAGGAATGAGGAATGTAGAGACTTGAGGAAATAGACCTACATTTACAAGGAGGGAAATTGGGAAACCACTTAGGGAAAACCACCCCTTGTAAACCAGACTGAGATTAGAATCCGATCTCCCCGTCATTGACAATCCAGTCCAACACCAAAGTCACGCGTTAGTCTATGCGACATATACCTTAAACCCCAAACACTCACTGACGAGACCAAAGAGTAACATTAGTCATGTACTATGAAAAAATGCGGTCATACACGTCTAATCCGCTGTCTAAGTCTAAAAACTCCACTAAGAACACTTACCAGTGCTAGAAAATTACTAATACAAAAAATGCATTAAATAATAATAGCGTAAACCGTCATTTGTCTCTGTTAATCCAAGAGATACTACCGTAACTAATCCTTAACTTAAGTAAGAAAATATTAGTATCAAGTATATAGAGAAAATAATATTTGAAGGGCTGTACACGAAAGAGCGACAATACCTGACGTCAATAGTAACACCAAACACAAAAGAACCAGAGCAGCTATACAAATAACATGGAACCAGGCGAGGTGGCTGTACCCAATTTCATTTCTAAGGGAACTGCAAGTCCTTTACTATAGAGAAAACCTTTATCATATCTCTCTCAGTTAACTGTTGCCAAATATCCTTGCTCTCAGTCATGTCTAAAGGTGGTGTTCTGGGGTAAAAAGGAGATACTGGCAACCTCGACTAACCAGCGTTGCCAAACTTGTATAATATTTGAGGGAAGATTGACCACACTAAAACGAGAGAATGACAAGGTTGTTTCCCAATAGTAACAGTGCAGTTCCCTCAGGAATGATATCCAGTGTGGAGTCAGCTCTTTGGTATAAGTGAGAGCATTGCCTGGTCAAATCCTTTCACTTACAACGTCCGAGAACTACGGGGTTAACTCCTTGAGATCAACATCTATCTTACCCTCTAACACATATATTATCCCTTTTTCAATTTTTCAACTGATTACAATTATATGGTAAGTCCTTAGGAAAACGGGAAAGAAACCTTCTTGCTAGACAAATCAATTATCACTACCAACTTTGCAATAAAAAAATCCGAGAGTAGAGCTGGTCACCAGAGATGATCTGACTAACAACCATGGTGGCCAAGACAACGAACCTATCGTTACAGAAAGCTTCACTTTATCGCGTATTTGTATAGTCTTCTGGGCTGCATGACCGCACTACAGTTTATTATTTGCCAGATTAATTTGACTGTTTTAAGGCTCTGGTTTAAATGTTTACACTTATTTTTTTCCTCTATCGATGTGATGATGGTGTTATCTCCATGTGAACTTTCATCGTTATGGCCACGTTGAAATGAATAATCCTCAACCTCCGTGGCTCGTGTTCAGCTCTAGACCGTAAGGACTAGGCTTGTGTCTCTGCTGGCGTTGATTCAGGCTGGTTGGCGAAGGTGGTCGGGCCTAACTCTTGCCCATGCTATTTCACTGTGGGTTGATGACACCTCCATAGTTCAACATAGGTGATGACGTGCTCTCAATTGGTACTCACGGGATTATTGTACTAGCTAATTGGGTTTCTTGAAACACTCCTTGAGATTTATAAATTTGAAATACAATGAGCGTCAAAGCATTCACACGTGTGAGAAGAACTTTTCATAGGCCCGTGTATTTCCTATTTATTTTTTGAAACATATCTAAAACCAATGTTTGTTATACACAACGGTTTGTTCCTTGCTCTGCTACTTTTCTATTTCCTACCCCTAGATTGCGGTTGTCATGTTAATATTTTCGCTTGAATCAATCTCTCAATAAATACAGTATAAATATTCTTTTTAAACTACAAAATTCCCCACAGATCCTAAATATACTATAAAGGTACGAAACAAGATCCTTGAGAGACGATAAGTAATTGAAACCTCGCCATTTAAGAATCAAAGCAAAGTCCTAATTGGTAACACCTCCATTCGCGTCGTGTTTGACGGCCGTACAAAAAAGACTGACTCTCATACTAATCACTAAATTTGACTTTCCAACACAAGACTAACTACCTCACCCAAGGCAGGAACCTCTGGCCCTCTACATTTGTGACGTCGGTCGGAGGTGCTGCTTAGTGTTACCAGGCCTAGTTAACTTACCATGAACACGAAGTGACTGAGCTTAGTTTAGTCTGGATGTTTTAAAAAGAATTGAACCACCTATTTACTGTCATTTTATGTTTTATATCACATATTTTTATAAATTACCTATATAATATTTAAATCAGCGTTTATATGTGTATTTGAATGATGTGTCCATGATCCTTAATCGCATAAAGACATTATTAAGTTGTAATGATTAGTCTACATGTAGATTCTACGTTTGTCTATAATATGTTTCATTCTAAAATAATATAATATAAGTATAGTCATAAGCTTAAAGACAACTTAATTGAACAAATGAGCCAAAAATTAAATAACTTCTTATTGAATATAACGCACTACATTGAAAGCTAATTTAAAGCATTTGGTATATTTATTGTTATAGTATTGTAACCTTGTTACAACAAGTAAAAAATAAGATGTTGTTTCACTCACCATTCTGGCCCAGTTGACTCATCTCAGCCAGACCGTGACTCTACAACACATCGTGGCACTGTCTAATACTTGACTGAATCCAGGCCGCAGTTCATTCCCTGTCGTGAGTACCGAGCCGCGCCCAAAATAAAAAGAAGAACGATATGTACGAGCGCGCTGCGCTCTATCGGCTATGTTCAGCAAACTCATAGAAATGTTCTTTCCACACGCGCCTGGAGAGGCGTGGTTTGTCCCAGTATTTATAGACGCATGCTATACCTTACCCCTTTCTCTCCTATTGTTCCCGCGCCTTGAGAACAGGAGGTAGATCCAATAGGATATATAATGGTAGGATTCTGTAATGTAGTCACATATTACATACTGGCTTCAAGGTGAGCGACGATGTCATAAGCTGATTAAATAACGTTAGAGTATTCTAAATTCCCTTTGGACTTAAACTATTTTTAACTTATTCAAAATTATCGTTTCTGGGCTTATAAAATTTAAACTTGTTGATTATTAACATGGAATTCACATTTGATGGACTTGTAAATTAGGGCTCTTAAAGCCATGGAAATATTTAAAATCTTTGCAAGGTTAGTCCAAACCGTATGTTATATCTTTGCATTATGATTTCTTCGGGGGAAATTCGGTCCCTGTGTTTTAATTGAAACTTCTGCTTATCCTCCTAACGGATTTTTTTTTTTTACCCTTCGGCACCGGCCATTTGGGACGGTTATTAACTGATAGCGTTGATGGTCGGCTCTACTTATTTTAATATTTTGTAGGATTAATATTTTCTTGTTATTTATTGGGAGATTATTTAAAATCGTTAATAATGTTTAAGGTTTATTGTTTGATAGTTAAAGATGGGGCCGCAAGTCAGCGAGATTGTACTGTCAACTTCGCTTTAATAATTAAATGTTTGAGCAAGCTGCTTGGCGGCGTCTATATTAAAATTAATGTTAGAGGTTTTGGCGGATGATTGCAAATATAGTCCTGTTCAGGTGGGAGGACGATAATTTAATGCAGCCATATTATTATTTAAACTAATTGAGAGTCACCGATTAGGGAAATTTGATAATTATTTTGTATTTATTAGATTGTATCCCTGATTAGTAATTAATGCCTAGGATTTTTTATTTACCTGTAAATTACAATCATGACAGGGCTAAGGATATCAAACAGAGATGGTTATGAAGGTCAATTCAAAATTTATTGTATCATGTGTTTTGAGCCGCCATTTATGGGCGAGAGCAGGTGTCTTGCAAGTATAAAAGGTTGATTATTTGTAGTTATGACTGGCGCGAGACAGTCCTGCCAACTTGTCACGTTGGAACTTACCTTTCATTACTTCTCTCATATTGTATAATGCCGTTTTTGACTTTAATTACCTTCTATGGTTCATAAAACCTGTGTGTGACAATTAAAGAATGTTCATTTCGAACTGTTTTTGAGCACCTAACTCTTTGAGCTGTCTCACTCGTCTCATCGAGTTGTATATGTTTGTTACTTGAATAAAATAACTCTCTTGTTACCATCCCTGGCTGTTATTTTTGGGTTACAGTATAGCATCAACTCATGTAATTTAAATATAGTTACAATATTAGTATTTTACGTCAAGTGAATTTATATTTCTTCTTAAGAGAACGTTACAAATTTCTGGTTGCCATATTATGTCAAATAAAAGCGATAAAATGTTCAATTTTAAAATAGGCGAATTTACACCTGCATCATTTGTCACAAATTTTTAGCCATCACTCTCGCAATAGACTGGACTTTCGGTTACGGGGATATCGGGGCTCGAATCCCATTTGGGTGAAGTGGGTTTATTTTTCCTGAATAGTTTTCCCCTCTACACACATGCAAATTCGACTACATTTATTATAAATCTTACCATACTCATCCCTACCACACTAACTCAATATATACGGACAGCCCAAACGGGTATTAAGACAAGGTTGACATCAAACTATATTGCTGGGAATCCCAACTTTAAGAATCGTAGTGGTCAGAAATCGTACAATCAAACAGCCCTGACCTTGATGGCATCCTTGACTTGACCTCCCCAGGCTGGCCTTCTAGACGCAACAATGACGAACTTGTCCCAGCTGAAGGCTCTCAACAGCGCTACCACTGACTTACTGACTTTGGAAGATGGCGGCAAAGTGCGTGCGAATGTGTAGTACACGCGCTTATCCGACACCTTAGTGTCAGCACATTTCTGGAAAACCAAGGAATTAAACACTAACACATACTTGTTCAACCTCTTAGTGTTAGCACACTTCTGGAAAACCAGGAATTAAACATTAACACATACTTGCTTAACTCTTAGTGTTACCACACTTCTGGAAAACCAGGAATTAAACATTAACACATACTTGTTCAACCTCTTAGTGTTACCACACTTCTGGAAAACCAGGAATTAAACATTAACACATACTTGTTCAACCTCTTAGTGTTACCACACTTCTGGAAAACCAGGGAATTAAACATTAACACATACTTGTTCAACCTCTTAGTATTAGCACACTTCTGGAAATAAAGAAATGTTCACTCCGTTGGGATTGAAAGGTAGCAACTTATTGGCTCAGCCCGCGCGGTATGCTTTACCTCCAGACATGACTGCTGAATAGTTTGCCTAGCTACGCCCAAGCCAAGCCTTAAGTACTTAAATTATTTCTTGACTGTTGGGCAGGAGTGATGGGGGAGGGGTTATGTCTTTCTGCGATGTCCAAATGGTTAAATCTACTAAATTAGTTTTACTTATTTGTTCTCTTCCTGATAAGATCAATTATTTGTTACATACTTAGTTAATTATGTTTGCTGTCATTAATATGTGGGCTGGCATTTTTTGTTTGTTTAGCTGTTAAAGAATTAACCAAGCCACACGCTATTTTGGCAGCAGTAGTACCCACATTTATAGGTTATAAACGGTAACATAAAGCAGGTCTCCCCCTTTACAGAATCTTAATTACTGTGAATAGCTAATTATGAATTTATTAATAAGTACCTAATAATTATTATATTCCACATAAGTAACGTGAATAAAAGATTAACTCTAAAAGAAATTTACTTAATTTGTAAATAGCTGAGTAAAAAAAAGTTATATAATTTAAGGGTCCCAATCCGGATTTAAAGTATTTAATATTATTTCCGGGTAGACAAAAAAAAGAGATTTGATAAAATATTATCCATTGGGTTTATTTTAGTTATTAAGTGAATTTATTTATTCTTCAACGTTATTATGACTGTCTATAACTTTATGGGACCATAGTTCGATTCCATACTTTATTAAATGTTACCATAACGGCCACAATATAACTATTGGTAAACAGTTTTGATAAATTCTTTGATTGAGATAAATTTTAGTTTAATAAGATTAAAGTTGATGATCATTTTCTAATAAATTTTATGTTTAATGTGTTGTTTTTTTAATAAATCAATTCTGGAAATCCAAACAATAAAACTGGCCATGTCGTAGATAAGTATCAAAACAATATCAGAGTGAGAATTATTGTATTTGGTTTACGAGCTTAAAAACACTTTATAGGATATATCTGCTTTTTTAAGGCTTGGAATGTAAATATCTTTAAGTAAAAAATTATTGTAGTTCTGTACTGTTTTTAAGAATGTCTGTTTGTTGGAAAAGATCCCTGGAACTCCATAAACGATTTCGGTGCATTTATTTATATTCACTCGGATGTCTGCAAAGGGAGGATCTAACATACATACAGTCAGGGTTTGAGTTTCCGTGAAATAAACAGCCGGATTTATTTATATCTGTAACTTAGGATCTCTGGAACCACTTAACGTTGTTTGGACAGAGCTAATATTGAGAAAAATCTGTAAGATAGCATTTGTTTCGCAGAGAAAAAGATGAAAGTGGATGCTAACGGTCCGTCCCGTTGAGAACCAAAAAACCTATCTTCGTCAGCGGTGGACTGGAAAGTCTTGGGCTGAAGTTGTGGGTAGGGCCGAGAGGATGGGGGAGGGGGCGGATTAGCAGGTAGACAGTCTTCTTCTCTGGCTATTATGAATGAAAACTGTAAGTCAGGGACCGAACTATTATTATCACCGCGTCTTACTACCCGTTCGCACTTACGCTAATGTCTAATGGAAGGGTGATTGTGAGATGAAATGGAGGGCCTACAGTTTAACGTGGAATCCGAGCCACAGTGGAGGCCTGGAATTACACACATTCACAAGTTGTGATGAATACACATCTTGTCAGAGATGAAGGAAGGGTTTGGCAATCAGATAGCTCTGTGCCGGGACGGAGCATTGAATCTCGGACCCTCAGTACAGAAGTCTGACACCTTACCCCTAGACTGCCAGGTCACCCCGGGACCGAACTAAACCGTCGGCTCATATTTAAAGTTTGAATGGTGGTCAGAGTTCAAATCCCTAATGGGTAAACAAAGGGTGCATCTTTTTAAATGGTTTCCTTTTGTCCTTCCACAGAAAAGTGGGTAAATTTCCTCTGTTTTAGATATTGCTCATCATTAACACACTAGTGTAATTAAAAATAATATTAATTAAACTCACTAAGTGTGCTTTATACAGATATGCCGAACTAATAGAGTGGAGGGAAAATAGAGGGATGTTAAGTATTTAAAGCATTATCTCTACATGATTTCGAATATGACTATATGTTAGTTACGGTTATAGCCTCATCTACATATTATTTAAATTAAAAAATGACATCTTGACGCGGGAATTGAATTTGGGACCTACACACTATGTTTTGATAGTTATTATTAAAACTAATTCGTTACGTCTGAACATAGGGGAGAAAATACGTTAGAAAAAACATTTGACGAGAAAGGACATAAAAAGAAATGATGATTGTGGAGAGGTGAAGGGGGAAGTGGAATATTGATGTAGACATTCTGTGCAAAAATGCACATATTGTTAGTGTCCATCTGGACATGTCTGTAACCTGAACCAGCTAATACAGTAGTAGATCGCAAATTATATAACGTGATGCCATTGTAGGTTGTCTGTGCTATTTTTTTAACTTTTTTTAGCACCACGCTCTGTTCAGGCTAGACGCCTTTGTACTTTCTACTCTAATCTTAAATCTAGGACAGACACAAATTCATCCCCGGCCGTCAATGCATCACTGTGAAAGGGTAAACCCACATTCCAACAATGAAAAATTTATTGGCCATGCCAGCGATCGAGCCCGGGACCCTTAGCTCCGTAGATGGACGCACTACCAATGCAGCTAAGCTTCGTAATTTTCTAGCATGATATTTTTTGTCTAAGTTATATCCCCAATCAAATTTATAGATTTTTTATTACAAAAGGGCTCATTTGTTTTAAAAAAAAAAGGTGGGTAAGGTGCACAGCATAGAATTTATCGCTACTGTGAATAAAAAAGAGATATTTACTTACAACTTGTAAGATATTTGAAACAAGATGATAGACATTGTTGCACATTCTAACAAAGAACATAAACGAAATAATATTATGTTAGAGAAAAAAAGAATATCACACCGACAGAGCATTACAGCAATTTCCAAATTCAAAGACCTCCGTAATGTATATATTTATTTATATACCTATAATTCGGAAACTATTGGTTTTATAAACACATATTTCAATAGAGATTTTTATATTTATTATGCCATCATTTACGAAACAATAAGTTATTTTGTATCTCAAAGAGGTGCGGATATACGATAAAAATTGGAAGTTTCTTTAAGGTGCGGCAGAAGGGAGCGCGAGTAATATTACAGTTTTTATAGCATTACATTTTTTTGGCCAAAACAAATCAAATGTTTCTCCAGTAGCAATAAAGAGTTTAGTTTTCTGCACATGCTAATATCAACAGATCTGTAATATCTTTCAAGGATGTCATAGAATTTTGTCAAAACTTTTTAAATAAAGAGAAAAAGTTTTGACAAAATTCCAGGACACCTTTGACAGATATTCAAGATCTGTTGATATTAGCATGTGGAGAAAACTAAATTCTTTATTGCTACTGGAGAAATATTTGATTATTTTGGCCAAAAAATATCAATTCTATAAAAACTGTAAAAATACTTGTGCTCCCTTCGGCCGCACCTTCAGTGTAAATTACCCTTAAAGCTATTTTCATGAGGAAATGTGAGCTTCCATTTTGTTTTAATACCAAACTATACAGTTATACGAATTTTAATCAAGTCGACAATGAGTGAAGGAAAATCTCCTTCATCGAGCTCAACCATACTCCACTCTCTATCTTGGTAATAGAAAGCTTTTTCTTCATCATTTTCTGAAGGCTGCATGGGTAAGAGTGACATTTCTTGAACCATGACATCCTCTCTAATATGACATAAAAGTGAGATTGCATTTGGTTTTATCTTTGTGTTTAGACAAGTTATTACTAAAATTATTTTATATACAATTATGTGCTAAGTAAGTAACATGCAAAGAAAGCAATTATATTTGCACACATTTATTATAAAACCAAATTACTTAGAAAAAATCTTAAAATACCAAATTAGGTCTTAAAAAATTAAAGAATCTTATATATAATTTGATAAGCCCATTTCCGGTTATAGAAATTACCAGGAAATGGCTGAACAGATTTTGACAAATGACCCCTTATTTTAATTATTTGGAGTCCAGGATGTCGGGAACAAAAGGAGTTTAGTAGGCCTACCCGACCTTACCCCCACGTAAGTATAAACCTGCGTTTTGGAAGGCTACCTAAATTTAGAATTAGAAAATAAAGACAAAATATTATAGTTTTAATTTTACAAATTAGGAGTATTTGATATGTTAGGTCAAATTATTTTAACCATCCAATCAGAAAGCTGTAGTTTTTTGTAGGTGTGTATAATCTCCTAGAACTAGAGGTAAAATCGTCCTCGAGCATCTTTCAATTTAATAACAACGTGTTCTCACGAATTAAAGCAGTAAAATAACTAACTTTTAAAAAAATATGTCACTTTAATTCATCATTGAATAATTCGATTATAATTTTTTACCTGCTTAATTTTCTTTTGTTTATAAATTCATTGAAGTATCTTGTGTTAATATCAAGTTTGTCTGAGTAAAAGCTTTACGACGACAGGTTAGAAAAATGCAATTGTTTAGTAAGCTTTACACAAAGTTTACGTTAACTTAGCAACCAAACGATAGGCTCTGCAATCCGTGAGGCCATGACTTTATTTGGCCCGATGGTGTTCCCTTCTCAACATAAATCTTAGTTAACAAGTTCTCCATAGTCAATGTTAACGTAACTGGGTAACGATGTGGTCGGTGTTCTCGTAATTTACAAGTTTCTCTTCTTTCCCCTTGTCTATATCTACCTTGTAGCACTACAGTCAGTACACCCGTGATTTACATGTTTCTCTTCTTTCCCCTTGTCTATATCTACCTTGTAACACTACAGTCAGTACACCCGTGATTTACATGTTTCTCTTCTTTCCCCTTGTCTATATCTACCTTGTAACACTACAGTCAGTACACCCGTGATTTACATGTTTCTCTTCTTTCCCCTTGTCTATATCTACCTTGTAGCACTACAGTCAGTACACCCGTGATTTACATGTTTCTCTTCTTTCCCCTTGTCTATATCTACCTTGTAACACTACAGTCAGTACACCCGTGATTTACATGTTTCTCTTCTTTCCCCTTGTCTATATCTACTTTGTAGCACTACAGTCAGTACACCCGTGATTTAAGGTTTCTCTTCTTTCCCCTTGTCTATATCTACCTTGTAGCACTACAGTCAGTACACCCGTGATTTACATGTTTCTCTTCTTTCCCCTTGTCTATATCTACCTTGTAGCACTACAGTCAGTACACCCGTGATTTACATGTTTCCTTCTTTTCCCATTGTCTATATCTACTTGTAACACTACAGTCAGTAAAAACCCGTGATTTACTTGTTTCTCTTCTTTCCCCTTGTCTAATTACCTTGTAGCACTACAGTCAGTACACCCGTGATTTACATGTTTTCTTCTTTCCACTATGTCTATATCACTTGTACACTACAGTCAGTACAACCGTGATTTACATGTTTCTCTTATTTCTCCTTGTCTATATCTACCTTGTACACTGCCAGTCATACACCCGTGATTTACATGTTTTCTTCTCTTTCCCCTTGTCATATCTACTTGAAACACTACAGTCAGTACAAACCGTGATTTAAGTTTCTTTCTTTCCCTTTGTCTATATCTACCTGTAGCACTACAGTCAGTACACCCGTGATTTAAAGTTTCTCTTCTTTCCTTGTCTAATCAACCTTGTAACATACAGTCATACACCGTGATTTAAAGTTTCTCATCTTCCCTTGTCTATATTACCTTGTAGCACTACAGTCAGTACACCTGATTTACATGTTTCCTTCTTTCCCTTGTCTATATCTACCTTGTAGCACTACAGTCAGTACACCCGTGATTTAAGTTTCTCTCTTTCCCGTGTTATATATCTACCTATGTGCACTACAGTCAGTACACCGTGATTTACATGTTCTCTTCTTTCCCTTGTCTATATTACCTTGTACCCACTACAGTCAGTACACAGTGATTTAATGTTTACTTCTTTCCCCTTTCTTATCTACCTGTAGCACTACAGTCATACACGCATGATTTACATGTTCTCTCTTCCCTTGTCTATATCTTAACCTTGTAACATACAGTAGTACACATCGTGATTTACATGTTTCTCTTCTTTCCCTTGTCTATATCTACCTTGTAACACTACAGTCAGTACACCTGATTTACTGTTTCTCTTCTTTCCCGTTGTCTATAATCTACCTTGTAGCACTACAGTCAGTACACCGTGATTTACATGTTTCCTTCTTTCCCCTTATCATATCACCTTGTACACTTACAGTCAGTACAACCCGTGATTTACATGTTTCCTTCTTTCCCTTGTCTATATCTACCTTGTAGCACTACAGTCAGTACACCGTGATTAAAGTTTTCTTCTTTCCCCTTGTATATACTACCTTGTAGCACTACAGTCAGTACACCCTGATTTACATGTTTCTCTTATTTCTCCTTGTCTATATCTACTTTAGCACTGCAGTCAGTACAACCCGTGATTTACATGTTTCTCCTTCTTCCCCTTGTCTATATCTACCTGTAAACATTTCATCAGTACACCCGTGATTAAGTTTCTCTTCTTTCCCCTTGTCTATATCACCTTGTAGCACTACAGTCAGTACACCCGTGATTTAAAGTTTCTCTTCTTTCCCCTTGTCTATATCTACCTTGTAACACTACAGTCAGTTACCCGTGATTTAAGTTTCTCTTCTTTCCCCTTGTCTATATCTACCTTGTAGCACTACAGTCAGTACACCCGTGATTTACATGTTTATCTTCTTTCCCCTTGTCTATATCTACCTTGTAGCACTACAGTCAGTACACCCGTGATTTAAGGTTTCTCTTCTTTCCCCTTGTCTATATCTACCTTGTAGCACTACAGTCAGTACACCCGTGATTTACATGTTTCTCTTCTTCCCTTGTCTATATCTACTTGTAGCACTACAGTCAGTACACCCGTGATTTACATGTTTCTCTTCTTTCCCTTGTCTATATCTACCTTGTAACACTACAGTTAGTACACTCGTGATTTACATGTTTCTCTTCTTTCCCCTTGTCTATATCTACCTTGTAACACTACAGTCAGTACACCCGTGATTTACATGTTTCTCTTCTTTCTCTTTACCTCCATCTATGGCTCAATTTTGTTTCGAATGGATATATCTGACAGCTAAAATAATTTAGTAGGTCTACTTTTCGTATCAGACGTCGAATGATTTGATCTGTGCTGTCAGTTTTTATTGATAATATTCATAGTGTACCAATAAAAATAACACTGATAATATAGTAGAATGTTATTAATACTTACCCGATAATGTTGGTATTATTTAAAAGGTGCTCTTCTCGTCAATACATCAGAAAAACAAGTTATAGGCCTACCGTAGTTCACACTTTCCCCACATATATTAACAACGTAA
This sequence comes from Timema podura, assembly GCA_033556935.1. NCBI lineage: Eukaryota > Metazoa > Arthropoda > Insecta > Phasmatodea > Timematidae > Timema > Timema podura. Next base: position 42,983,876 of record JAVRXN010000014.1, on the reverse strand, counting down.
CTGGTTAAGTTTGCAGATAGTTCGATTATTATCTTACACGAGTAACACGTACACTTATTTGGTAGAGTAATTCACGCAATCCCAAAAATGCTTAATCTTGTTTTGGTCCTTGAAAGTTTTTAGTTTTGTAAAAAAACTACGTGAAACCTTGTTTTCACTTTAACACGGCAGCATGATTAACCCCCGTACGTATGGTGGTACACAGAACCTTATTCGAATAGATATACTCGCAGTCACCTAGGTCAGCTCTTTATGTGGGTTTTTGGTGTCTAGGGTGTAGTGTGTTTTGCGGGGGCTTTTAGTTTTTTTTGGCAATATTTAGGGGTTGTAGGTATTCGTGGTGTTACTAGCCCTTTTTGGTGGTATCTAGGGGCAGAATTTTTGGGGGCCCCAAAAATTGTTTTGACCTTAATCCACAGTGAGCATACTCCAATCCTGGGAAACAAAGTTCAGTTATTTAAATGGTGTTTTATGTCTAAGTTCACCTCCACTACCCCTTGACGCTGTTTGGAGCTAAAACTCTGCTACTATGGGGGGGGACTTAACCCACAAGCCCAATAGACTCAGTGTCTAGTGAGAGTGTGTTATTTTGGTTTGGGGGGTTCTTAATTCCAATCCATTTTTGTCTATGGGCAGTGTGTTTTGGAGGGACCTTATTCAAAAAGTGTTTTGGCAAGCGGGTAGAGTTCACAAGTTGGAACAAATTATGGAATGTATTTTTGGAAGCATGCCTCATGGCAACCTCTCATTGCAGAACCTCATAGGAGGCTGACAAAGCAAAGTGTGTAAGTTTAGGTTTTTTTCGCTTTCCAATCCACATTCCCCCTTTTCACACCAGAATTAAGTCACGGTGGTTGAGCGATCCGTGCACCAAACAATGTGCCACTTTAGGGGAAACAAGTTACGGGATTGGCTATATCAAAAACAAGTCATCGAATATTCCTGATTCAGTAAACTAATCGTGTCCAAGTAACTTTGATTTCATCAGGAACTGATAACAGTTGTCAACAAGGCATTATGTAAATAGCTATCTATAGACAAACACAAACCCTGAACGATTTAGGAGGCGAAATCTACATTCACATTTTCTGGTGTTTCTAAATGTGTCCAGCAATCACTAGACATTTTATACAATTTCCAACAAATTATTTGTGCGATTAAGCCTTTCTCTCTCTTTGTGGTAAAAAAAGTTATATTAATTCGTCTTAGTATTAAATCAAACCTCATTTCTATTCACATAAATTATCATTAATTATTAATTTACAAATATAATTCATTATATTTTAACTATCATTAATTTAAATGCATATTATTTCTAAAAATGTACATTTATTTTATATTGCGTTATTTTCATAATTTTTGCACTAAATATTTATGACTAATCCATCCCTATTATCTACTATATATATACATCATTATTTTATCGTACATCCAAATTTTACAATAACACATCTTTTCAATCGTTAGTGCTTACTTAACAAAATGCCAACGCCGCGTTGCCTGGCAAACGGGTTAGTGGTGAAATCTACAGGTGTCATGAGTTTTGCTGGCTGCATCTATCATCATTAAGGGGCCAAACGTGTCAGCACTTGATATGCAACATCCCCAATGGTTTGGACTCTAACCTTTCGGAAGACTCTGCCAAAATTAATAACAATGGAGAAGTGATTAATCCGATAGCATCGACCTCGGTAGTTTCCAAAGCACAACTCTGAAACGGTGCTAACTTGAACTGTGTAAAAAGTGACACGTTTGATACAGTAGAAACAATGTTAACCACAACCCAACTGTAGATAAGTGTCCTCTTAAAGTGAAAAGTGCAACAAACAACGCTGCTAATGACTTGTCTCACATTTCAAATAAATTAAACGGTTGTTCCAAACCGGAGCACTTGTTTGTGAATGGAAGCTGAAGAGCCGACAGTTCCAGCGATACCGATAACAACGGGGACGAGGGTATGTCTGTGGATGAGTGCTGTATATACACCTACAAAGGGGACCAAACCGCAGATCTGCCCAACTCTTTCTTTAGTTTGGAGTTTCTTTCCCGGGAGGGTGATCATAGAGACTTGAGAGATGAGCTAGCGGGAGGTAGTGAGGAAGACCACAGGGTTGAAAACAATCGTGACGTGAGTTCGTCATATAAAATAGAGTTCTTAGAAATGGACTTTGATCTTGGCCCATCGTGTGAGCAAGATTCGGATGAAGATTTGAACTGCACAGGTTGTAAAGTAGAGGATAGCTTCGTAGAGGATTATATCGGAAGCCGATCCCACGATCTTCTGGTAAAGCCCTCTGGTAGTAGCAGCTTTGAGAATCAAAATGGCCGTAGCTCCGCCACTTCTTATTGCAGGAGTAGCACCTCAACTTATAGTTCAGAATCTCTGGACGAGCCTTGTCCAGTAGTCCCCTCGTCGTCACTGCCCGATGTGGGTTCGCAACGTGGACACCCGGGACGTGTGGGGTCACCACAGTCTCTGTTCACCTGGAGAGACAGTGGACAGTGAAGGCGACTAAGGGCAAGTTTCATAGTCAGATATAGTACGCCTCAAGTGCGGCGCTATACTAAATACAAGACGTCACCTACCTGAAATTGAATGGAATGGGCCAGTTTCATATGCGAAACTGGCCCATTCCATTTTGGTCTAGGTAGGTGTCGTCCCGTATTTAGTATCGACACGCACTTTAGGCGTACTAAATCTGACTATGAAACTGGCCCTTAGTCCAATGAAGTGCGGGAAGGAGTCTTAACCTCAATTCCACCCTCTATCATTGAATCATGGCAAAACGACCGGTTCTGGATAAAGAAGCTTCATTTGCATACTCCACATCTATGAGTGGATAATTGTGTTTCAGAGCTACTATATTTGTTATTGGTACTAGATCTTATTTGTCTTCAAAAAATTAATTTGAATTTTAAAACTAGTCTGTACCAACACAATTGATTTTATCAAAAAATTTTTTAAAAAAGGTGCCTTTTTGTCTTTTATTAAGTACTTCATTGCTTGGTCAATATAGCCTTCTCTATAAGTGTAAGACAAGGCTAGCTTATATTAACTTACTGTTTCAATTGGGAAGTCGGCTCATTAATAACTTGGTTAGTGGTAATTATATCATAGCCCTACTAGGCTATATTTTAATCGTCTTTAGAAAATATGATTTAGTACGGTACCAAATTCTGTACCAATATTATGTTCAAAACGCTGTGAATTGTCTTGAAATGTTACTTTTCTATTATTACTAGCTGTTCAGTCTTTTGACTTGTCCTGGGCAGCTTCCCTTTAACATCCTGAGAATGTATCATGTTTCCTTATATGAGGTCGTCCATTAGTTTTATTCCTCATCTTCCTGGTCTCCTTCCTTCCATCTTGCCTTCTACCACGTCACCCAATAAGACAAATTTCTGGTCATAATATGACCCATACAGTGGAACTTTCTCCATAGAATCGCCTGCAGAGTTAATTCTAGGGCATGAAAAGTATGAACAGTATATTTTAAGTGAGTTTCTTTCTATAAAAAACTTGAAATTCATTAAAGTTATACTAACATTACACACACAAAAAATGTGGGGAAGCCAATGATACTATCTTCAAGCTTATTAAAAACTTTTTTTGTAATGAACAATTCAAAACCAAATCAAAGCTGACAGGTTTTTCCGATACAACATAAGTAGCTGTCAGCGTCAATCCCTCACACTTCTCTACAAGATGTAGTGAAATGTACTTTCTTCAGTGGTTGAATAGTCTGAGGTGTAACTCTCACAATAGACTGGACTGCCGATGACGGGAAGATCGAGGTTTGAATTCTGGTCAGGTGTATTGAGGCTGGCCTTTATTAAATGATTTTCCATTCTCCACAAAAATGTGAGTACAATTCCTTTAAATTAAACCTTTTTCATCACTAAAACATTAGTGTAATTGGTATATATGCTTATAACCCAAACAGCTAGTGGCACATGTGGTCAAACATAGCACTAATGAAATGTTAGTGTAGATTCTCCCGCTCTATTACCAGGAGACGGGTGCAATTGGTGGCAGTTCAACTGGTGTGTCTGATAGAACCATGATCTGGTTCGAGCAGGAGGCTTGCGCCAAACAGGTTACACAGATCTCGACTTCTGCATGTGGGGCCACTGCTGTCATCTATGTGTTGGTGAATAGACAAGAGAGATTGCGTTTTAGAGTTACTGCGCGACACACATCCTTGCACTTAAATTAAACATGTTTATTGTGCTGTGGATTGGGTTATTAGAGAGTGACTTAGACACTAAAATTAAATAACTTCTCAGAAGTTATTTCATAGGTTTATTAGCTAAATTAAGCAAACAAATGCAGGGTAAATAGTGCCTCGCCCAAATAATCTAAAGGTTTTATCGGCTGGTATACATAACTTCTCCATAGCAAAAACTTGTTAGCCATTAAGATGGGGTGCTAGTGAGTGAGAGTTTAGGGCAGTATTTTCGAAGTTTTTATACCATAAACATTTATTTGGCCAAAATAAATCAAATATTTCTTCTATAGAAACATAGAGTTTAGTTTTACGCACATGCTAATCTCAACAGTTCTTTAATATCCGTCAAGGGTGTGCTGGAATTTAGTGACAACTTTTTATCTGCATTTAAAAAGTTTGTCACCAAATGCCGCTATGCTCATGAGAGATATTCAAGAACTCTTGAGATTAGCATGTGTAGAAAGCTAAACTCTATGCTTCTATAGAAGAAATATTTGATCTATTTTTGCCAAAAAATGTTTATGCTATAAAAACTGCAAAATTAAAGCACTAAACTGGCGCTCACTAGCAGCCCACCTTAAAAAAATTTGATTCGTAACAGTTACGCCCTACAAATTCTCTCCACATTTTGAACTGAACACTACAAAACGGTAGCTTGAACTATCTCTCTCTGAGGGGAAACCGGATCCAACCATGTCGATCTCACCCGAGGTCTGTAAGTAGCCACTGGCAGGCTACTGTACGCCCGGTTCCTCCCAATGAACCCTGAGCGCGAACCAACTGGCTGGCGTATTGGATGAAGAAAGGTTGGTGTGTTCTAGGAAACTTTTTCTTTCTCTCGACGTTTCCATTCATCCTTGGCTCAAGGCGTTTAGTCTCAAGCTGTAGTACTAATACCTACAGGGACGCATCAGGTACCCTCTATTAACCCTGAACGGTAGCAAGAATACCTTTCATTGGTCGACTACTGTGTAGGCTCATCATGTAATCTGAAACGTTAAGACTGCTGAATTTCAGGGTAAACAGCTGAGTTTTATCAATCCAAACATATATTCTGATAAGCATTAATAAATGCACATTTGAACTTTAATAATCCTTTGTTTATTTTCCATTGCTTATACCTTACAAGACAGAATGTAATGGTTTCCTCGTTTAACAAAGAGCTTAGAGGTATACGTTGGTTATACCATGTCCCCGTAAGGTGTATGTGACTAGCGAACATTTGGAAAACACTGGCTTGGAGGAACTTACTATTTTAACTTTCTTAGATATCATTGAAGTGCTCTCTTCAGTTAATATTTTTATTTGTCTTTTAACTTACCCAAAGTCACGTATGTATCAGAAATGTGGACATTGGATGTAAGAGAATAGAAACAAGGAGAGTGATAAGAGAAGCAGATAAGACCAAGTGTGCGAGTGAGAGGAGAAGAATGGAAGCAAATCATTAATGATGATGATTATTATTACTATTGATCACTCTCCATTTTTAGATTGACCCGAATCACCTCTCAGACCACATTTTAAAATGAATCCCAGTGCATTGTTCTTGAGATTGTGTTTGTGTGTGCAGGCGCAGTTGCCATAGCAACCCTGAACCTGCAGAGTGGTGTGTCACGGTCAAGCAGGTGCCAGACGCCTGGCACCACCAGATGGTGTTTGGGGTGGGCCGGAGAGGGATGTACCTACCCAACCCCCTAGAGTTTGTGTCTGAGGAGGCCCTGTGGCCTCTCGGTTCTTCTGGTGAGGCAGAGCGACGTCTTGGCTCGGTGGAACCAGCGCACCAGTCTCCAGCCGCTCGGACGGCACCCGGACGGACCCCCGCTGGGGCACGATGAACGTGCTGGGTTGCTACACTTTTCTCTACTTGTTTGGAGACCTATGGGGGCATGTTTGAACATGTAGGAATATTTCAAAATGGAGTACTGAATACTGGAAGCTTGCTTTCGGAATAAATCCAGGTTTAAATTATGAGGAATAGCCAGATCACTCACTTTAGTAGTACTGGAGAAGAAATTATTTGGATAAAACACACAAACAAATTTTTAAAGACAAGATTTCCCTGTCACAGACAACTTCTTTGAGCTAAGAGAATATACTTATGCTCTTGGTTGGGCTGAAAGCTGATTGTTTCTCACTTAGGATTTTATTGTGTGGATGGAAGCACTTATTAAATATATAGATGAAAAAAACTAGAAGCTATGTTATAGTATATATTATATTGTAGTGCTTTCAGGTTAGTTTTGGTATTTATTCTCTCATCCACCCCCTTATTAGGTGAATAGTAACCAGGAAACACTCAGGAGGAAGAATTTCAGCCGAATTGATAATGCCGATTTGAGGCTGATAGATCTTTCTTGACTGTTAGAAGTGTAACTGCCCCTTCTTGGAGGACCTAGCTATTCGCTGATTGGCCAAGAGGTCAAGGCGACTGAGGAGAAATTAAGCCCTTCAAGGTGGCTATTATGAGAATGGGCTCTTTTGTTGATGGGCAACAAAGTCGGACAGGCCGTGAGAAAGATCCGAGATACGGACAAGGTTCGCTAGACCCAGGTACATCATAGCTGAGTCTATGTAATGACCTCCGTGCGGTTGATGAGCCATACGGTACTGTCTTGGCAAGTTTCAGGTATCACAGGTAGCGTAGTATTGTCACAACAGAGCGACCAAATCAGGTAGGTAACCAACTCGGTGACATGAGAGTGAAGAGCAGGTTCTTAGTTCATAGAGCAGCGTTCACATTGTTGCCTATTCTACTCTAGATTAGCGTTGGTATAACCATCACATTTAATGTTGTTCAACATTGAAATGAGGACGGAAAGGCAAGGGCTACACACTTATCAGAAGAGATCAAAACACAGACTGGACTACGACACAACGGCTAGAGATAGATCATGGTCACTTACATTCTTTTGTTTAGTTTGATCAACCTCTAGCTTAAATTCACTAAGAATTAAATAGCCAAAGCTATTATTTATGCTATTAGTGGGAATTACTCCATCTAGATATCATATTCTGAAAATTGAAAAATGACACCTGGACACGGGGTCCCGTGTTCGATTCCCGTGTCCAGGTGTCATTTTTCAATTTTCAGAATTAAATTCACTAAGTAATCAATATCCTTTAATAATATTTTTTGTTTTTAAAAACCGTTTTAAATGTAATTTGAGTCAAAAGTCTACAATATTAAAATATACTGAACTTTTTATATGTTTGTTATAATTTCAAGATTTCTTTATTATAATGTGTCATAACTTGTAATTATTATTACCAATCTCTCTAAATATTAATCAAATATTGTGCATCTATATTATTATATTACATTACACATTTATGTCTTTAATTTAATACAATTTTACAACCTAACTTCACTAAAAATTGAATTTTATTTTATAAATAATCTTAAACCTTTCCTTATTAAACTTTTCAAATGTTTTTCAAAAATCACCCTTTTTATATTGACTTAATAACCACATTTAATGCTCTAATATTTATTATTATTATTATTATTATTATTATTATTATTATTATTATTATTATTATTATTATTATTATTATTATTATTATTATTATTATTATTATTATTATTATTATTATTAGCACCGTGTCTTACTACCCGTTCGGGTTATACGCACTTACGCTAATATGCAATGGTAGGGTGATTGTGAGATGAAATGGAGGACCTACAGTTTAACGTGGAATCAGAACCACGGTTGAGGCCTGGCATTCCTCACATTCATAATATTTGTTAACAGTGGTACAATGAGCTAATCAGTCATTGAGAGGGCCAATGGCGCAAAGAAATATTAAAGCTACGTTAAATAATGTTAGTTTAAAGGGCTAACGTGCCAAATTAACTCTTCTAATGAAGAGTAATGACTCGTATTTTCTGAAACAAGATGAAAGTTTTAGAAGAATGAAGCTAAAATTATCAAGAAACCTTGACACTTAATAAACCACAACATCTTAGATTGATTAAAATCTCAGCAGCCACGCGGCTTTGCCTGCACAAGACGTCTTCTCTGGAAAACGCCAGAAACCATTTTCAATTAACTTATCACCACCTTATTACTTGAGAAACAAGAGAGGTAATGTTTTTTGAAAAGATTGTAGGAAAGTATGTAAAAGTTTTGTTTGGTTGGAAGGAAGATATTTTTCTCCCATAATTATCTCTTTCAATTAGATCAGCGGTACAGATCAGTCAAAAGTTATTAAATTAACTCGACAATTTGGCGAGGAGTGAGGCAGTTCGGGTTTTCTTTTCTATTTGACCTTTAGAAAATGATTTCAATTTTAAACATAAAATAGTTTTATAGTTATTAATAAATCAATAAGTAAATTAAATGTGTTAGTTTTTATTGTAACTTTTGCTTTTTGAATGTAAAAAATGTATTTCACCTTTTTATTACATTGTTTTTAATCCCATTAATAGACCATTAATTTTATTTTCAGTAGCAACAAATAAATTAGAAATAACTACTACTGTAATAATTAAACATTTTGCTAAAATTTAGGGCATAATTTATGAAAATGGGTATGGGGAAATGGGAACCGCTGAATTAGATGATAGGAAAGTTACGTTACTACAGTAGCCCCATGGCTTCTTTGGTGCTGACTGACAGTTCACAGCTGACTTCTGACAGTCAACATTTAGGTATATACCTACATTTTCACTGTCAGAAGTGACAACTGCTAAACACATGTTTTTTGCAGATCATATGGTTCAGTATAGGGATACATAATTTGGTATGGTAGCTTTTCAAAGCCATCAGCTGTCAGTCAGCACCAAAGAAGTCATGGGGTTACTGAAATAAAAGATCTTTACAAAAAAACTAAAGGTATTGTTTGTAAAATGTGTTCTTTAAAAGTAGATATAATTTGAACCAGTTTACTACTACTGTAGAGTTTTTACAAGTTTCCTTTTGTGTGAGATTCAATTCCTCTAAAACCCAGGAGACACGATACAATTTACTGTACAAAATAATGTACAAGCTGTTGTGCAAATAGATTGTACCGTGTGAAAACCCAATATTGTACAATACTTTGCTTTGTGAACAATAGCTGGTACATACCTTGTATGGAATAGAACACGTACTATATCGGCCATTTTTATTGTAGTCTGAAGATTTTGAGTTGTAAGTATGATAACTCCGTCTGATACAAAGTTATTTATTTTACCTATGAATGATTGTAAAATTATTTTCAGAAAAATGTTCATAAAAACAAATAATAAATTTAAATTGTAAAGGCTTTCAATGTTTAAAAAAAAGCATACAATCTAAAAATAATCCTTTAATCATATTTATATATAGATGATTAAGTATGTATTTATATTAAATACTATATTTGTTAATTATTTCATTATTATTTAATCATAAAAAGAGAATAATGGTCATCATTGTTCAAATATTGCAGTTAATAATGTGGCTATGATACGGTCCAATTTCTTGTACAAAATGTTGTGTAAGAAATTGTGTGTGTGTGTGTGTGTGTGTGTGTGTGTGTGTGTGTGTGTGTGTGTGTGTGTGTGTGTGTGTGTGTGTGTGTGTGTGTGTGTGTGTGTGTGTGTGTGTGTGTGTGTGTGTGTGTGTGTGTGGTGTGTGGTGTGTGTGTGTGTGGTGTGTGTGCGTGCGTGCGTGTGGGGGGGGGGCTTTAATATCGACTCAAATAAATATTGAAAGTATAACTTGTTCAGTATGAATCCAGAGTACTGCAGAATTGCACAGTTTAAAAGGCCGTCAACACTTTATATTCCCCGAACAGAGACAATGTCACGATTTGAAACGAACTTCCATCAATGTAATCTAACTGGAGAGCATCAATACTTATAAAGAGACATAATGGCTTTTCAAACCATTTCGTGGGATAAAAATATGTAATGTGTTTCTAACAGCGAGGTATTTACATTCACTACAAAGATGTGGTTCTCAAAATGGGAGCTGCGAACCAGAGCAGAGGAGTTGAAGATTATTGGGAGGAAAGTAATGAATTATATGGTGAATTTCTAACAAATATTTAAAAACTATAAAGAAAAATACATGGGCTGAGTTTTCAGCCATTTTCGCATCCAAGTGGTTAGAACGCTTGACTATAATAGACCTGCGCTGGGTGTTTTATTTTTTAATTAATGGCCTGCGTTTATCACAAGGGCATGAGCAATTTATTGTAAGGGAAAGGGTGAGAAAGGTAATATATAATTAACTAGCGTACTTCTATTTGCGTAGAAAGAGGATGGTAAAATTACAGTGATAAATAACGTGTGGCACAGAACCCCCAATGCACGATATTCTAACAGCTAAGTAATCGTTAAAGTCAACAAAGTTCAATGTGAACCTAACGCCTAAGACTACTTGGCCCTATAGGCAAATTGTTGCACATTTCTAGCACGGGCAATTGATCTACATTGTCATGGGATGCACTCTTCTAATTTGTACACAACACTGAAAACAAAAAGTGTATATAGTATAATATTTTAAATATATTTTTAATAAATGTATATATTTATATACATATATATATAACATTGTATTTTTAATTGATGGATTCAGTGGAGATAAAATTAATAAATTACTTCAAATTACGTCGAGAATACTACAAACGTATTCATCCTTCATTTTTTAAAGTGCCATTTTCATATATAGCAGCTAAATAAAAGTTATTAAATCCACTTTTACGTATCCATACGTCGGGTCATGTAATCTTCGGCTGTTTTTTTTATAGTTACCTGTAAAATAATACCGGTGATTTTATTAAATTTTATCGACGTTGACAGCAAAAAAAAAAATTCTAAAAGATGTCACAAAATGTCCATTCATAAGAAAATCAAGGTATACACACCCGCATGTTTGCATGGTCTAACGCGACACTCTCGTGTTATACTGGATTGCAGGTGATTAGAAGATCCGGTTCTTATCCCGGTTGGATGTAATGAGGGTGTATTTTTCTAAATGGTTTCCCACTCTCCCCACATGCAGATTCTGGTAAATTTCCTCTAGCATTCTACCTCCCTTATCCCTATTCCATTAAGGTGGTCAATGTATGTGTATAGCCTGAATGGTAGTAAGATGATATTAAAATACATATTATGGTGGAGAGCCATTCCATGCCTATGAAAGTTCATTGCCCTGGCGGAGCAAGTGTCTCTTTGGACCGAGCGCTGCACGAAGAGACATTCTATTGAGAAAACATTGATCTACTTTCATCTTTATTGATTCAATAAGACTAAAAGCATTTCAAAAGCACAAGGTGCCAACACCCATTTTTCCGTATCTCCCGCGACCCTTCCATTTGATGACATTTCTTCTACAAAGTTTCCTAACAATAACATCGTTCTGCTGCTAAAGCTACTGCCAGACGAGCAGCAAATGTTCCTTGAAGCGAGCGACAAATGACGCTTGGATAATGGCTCCAGTTAATTGTAAGTGTAACGGGCCAGGCGAGGTTGTAAATGAATTCAAGGAGGGGTCTTTGCTAGTTCGGGGTCAGTTTGAAGAGCTACGGATACTGCTGTATTAAGGTTCTACGGGGTGATATACAGATCCATACGAGCGATCTTACCAAACTTTGTGGGGTTATAGAGGATGTTCAAGCAATTATTTTTTGGAAAGTAGCCATGGTTCGGAAGTGCTTCCTTACAACGTTAAATATTATCAACCATTCTGGTGGAGCGAGTCATTCATGTGCTCAGACTCGATCAGTGTGGTAATGTTCATATTACTGATGCTAATATCAGGGATCATGTTGGAGTGTTTGAGTGCACTCGAGTCATTCATGTGCTCAGACTCGATCAGTGTGGTAATGTTCATATTACTGATGCTAATATCAGGGATCATGTTGGAGTGTTTGAGTGCACTCGAGTCATTCATGTGCTCAGACTCGATCAGTGTGGTAATGTTCATATTACTGATGCTAATATCAGGGATCATGTTGGAGTGTTTGAGTGCACTCGAGTCATTCATGTGCTCAGACTCGATCAGTGTGGTAATGTTCATATTACTGATGCTAATATCAGGGATCATGTTGGAGTGTTTGAGTGCACTCGAGTCATTCATGTGCTCAGACTCGATCAGTGTGGTAATGTTCATATTACTGATGCTAATATCAGGGATCATGTTGGAGTGTTTGAGTGCACTCGAGTCATTCATTTGCTCAGACTCGATCAGTGTGGTAATGTTCATATTACTGATGCTAATATCAGGGATCATGTTGGAGTGTTTGAGTGCACTCGAGTCATTCATTTGCTCAGACTCGATCAGTGTGGTAATGTTCATATTACTGATGCTAATATCAGGGATCATGTTGGAGTGTTTGAGTGGTAAGAGCTGTCGTCACTACTCCAACGCCAACTCCAGGAGACGAGGTTGGAAGTCCCGGTTAGACCACCCCTCCCTTTGGGCCTGTCGTTCACTGCCTGGAGATACGGACTTTACCACTGGAGCGTCGATGGAAAGTCATATCTCCTAACTCTCTCCCTCTTTCTTACTCTGAAGAATTGGAGGAATTTCATTGTAACTATAACAAGTATCATCGGTGGGAACGTGGACTAAACCTTAGGCTCAGACAGACTGGTTTAGTGAGAAAATAAATAACGGCTGGATGAACTGATATTAGCTTTTTCTTCCATGAAAATGTAGGTACATTTACTATAAAGCTTTACCTTCCTCAATCCTACCCACTAATGTAATTAAAAAGCTTAAATCCTGGACGGGTAAACTCAGTGAAAAATATAGTTATGATTTTATAGCGATTGACTTGTTACACTTTACAGGGTGATTTATAAGGTTAGATCCAAACTTAAAGCGTGTATAGAGGGACAAGGGTAGAAAAACGTTTGAATAGAAATCTATGTCCCCCTAAGTCATCCAGAGTCAGGCGAGGTCATTGAAGGTTGGGAAGTCTGATACAATTTCGCTGAAATAAGCATACTTTGTTATTCTCCTATTAGCTTAATTGCATACATTTTCCTCTGGGCTATTCCTAAACCAGTAATCCTGACAAAGTGCCTCCTCGTGGTGACCCTTAGGCAACATCTAGAGTGTTTACCTGTCGTGGTCGTCTGTGTGGAAGTGAAAGGAGGGATGAAGCCACCCTACTCATCACACACTAAGAGGTTGATAGCTAGTATATTATAGGAAAGCTGATCGAACCACCTCCACGAGGTTATCACTGGGAAACTTAGGTTGAAAGCCCTTTTAGGGTGATTTCTAAGGCTAGGTGCCTGACCTCCTCCAAGGTTTTAACGCCCCTGCGTGAGCATCAAGCACTCCCAGAAGGAAGAGAAGATAGCTCCTCCCCCTGATGGGAGGTATCCTCTGATGTTTGGTGATGACAGGGATCAACAGCAGGCATGGGTTGCCGGTCCCTAAATAGCCTGCTAGGCACGGCAATGTGCGTGGCTGCACTCGGAGGACACAGCCATGATAGGTTAAAGGAGCCTTGAAAGCGGCATTTGTTCCCCAGATAGGCCTACTGGCTGCCGGGGCCCTAACACGGCAGAAGAGTTTTCATCTTGAAAAGTCTCTCTGACTTATATAAGGTGTAAGTCTGGTGACGTAGCTGTGTCCTTGATGTGTATAAAGGAGGGAGCAGCAAGCTAGTATTGTCTACCCTTTGGGGCTGGTTTGAGACAGAGTATACTCCTTTCCTCGTGGTGGTGCGCATCAGACCGGATACGATGGAAGTAGTAGTAGAAGTAGTAGGAAGGACCTCCCTGCTTCAGGTCAATTAGCCCAAACCCACTACAGGGTACTTCCATATTGGTAACCCCCAGGCAACGTGCTTCCTTGCTTGGCTGGGTGGTGGTCACGACCGTATATTCGGGGGGATTGAGTGACTTAATTTCTATAAAGTCACCTGTGGGGGGGGGGAAGTTTATTGCCCCCATACACTTGGTGGTTGGTAGTGCATATCTGGTCTCGGCCGAGAATAGCCGGTTAGGATACCTCCACGATGTCCCCGCTGAGCAACTTAGCGTCAATGCTTCGGGTAGTTGTGATTATGCCTAAGGCAGAGTTTCTGACCTACTCTTGTGACGCGGGAGTCGCACTCAAGGAGGGCTAGCTCCTCCCTCCAAGGGCCAAGAAATGGTGAGTATAGAGGGTTTCCCAAGCCACCCGGTGATGACGCTTAGGCACGTGGCTCCGCTCAAAGGGTGCGGCCATAAGTTAGGTTGTAGGACTTTCTGTGATGGGGAGTTTGTTCCCTTGTGGTTGCCAGGTGTAACCCCATGATCCTTTATATCCATAGAGGAACACTTATGCAGTAATTATAACATAGTTGACAGGAATAGTTTTACTTTTTCCAAGAGTTTATCCCCCATGGATCTTGGTCAATCTTGAAAGCTAACTATATATATATATATATATATATCTTCAGTTAACTACTTTTAATATATATATATAATATATGTATATAATTTCCAAACTTTTACTATATATAGCCTATTTATATACATAGAGAGAGAGAGAGAGAGTAAAAGTAGGCCTATACTTAAAAACGTATTAACATGTTGTAAGAATTATAAAATCTAATATAAATTATTATTAGCACCGGGTCTTACTACCCGTTCGGGTTATACGCATCTAATATAAAAAATTTAATAATAGAATTCTACAAATTGAACATATCAATAGTTAGCAAACACTTCATTGTATTATATTGCAGGAATACAATAAATTAAAATATAACCCGTTTTAGAATGTACTGTATCATTTATAAACCAAATTATCTAAATACTCGCACAGAACACCTCAAAAGGCTACAGGTTCCCAATCCATGGTTCATAATATTTTAGCAGCTAAAAGAGTATATTTTATATCTTGGCGTGTTAGGGTAACGAGTGTGGTACTCACATATGCTATCATGGGCAGGTTCCAGGCGGCAGCCACAAGAGCCTCAGCCCTGCAGGTGTCTCCAGGGCCTATAAAGGCCACTGTGCCGCTGTCTCTCATCGCAGTCATGGCTCGGATAGCTAGGGTTGCGACGCTGGAGTGACCGCGGTGAGGGCTGGTACCAATGTCTGCCGCCAGATAGTGTAGAGTCCGTCCAGGTAGCAGCCGCGGGTCTGTGTTAACAGCATCCACCGCCAACGGTACGGCGCCCAGCGCCACTGGTGTCGTGGCGTATGTGGCCAGGAACCCGAATGTCACGGAACTGCAAAAATTGTGAGCTCCCGTGCCTGTAAAAATATTATAGATCAGGCTGTCGGATCAATTGGGAAGAATGCCCATCGTTAGCGTAGTCCCATTTAAAATATATCTTTACATAGTTTGTTTTAGACACATATACCTAATCACGCCATTCCCTTGCGGGGTAGGCAAGAAACTGTGCATAATTGTTACAGCCCCAAAAAACAGAAACTTAGTACGTAATCCATCCTCACTAACTTTCCCCATACTTCCCTATCCTTGAAAACTCCCTTCTCTTCAACAATATCCATCCACAGAAATCCCAGCACACACAATGAACAAATCACACAATCTGGCAAGTAGTACCGTGCTCACACACTAAAGCCTTTCACTTGCTATACCATCTAAGCCCGCAGCTTTGCTATTTTTTAACTACTAATGAACAGTTTTTACATCTAATTTTAATAGTGTTTACCCGCAGCTTTGCTATTTTTTAACTACTAATGAAGAGTTTCCACATCTAATTTTAATAGTGTTACCCGCAGCTTTGCTATGTTTTAACTACTAATGAAGATTTTCTACATCTAATTTTAATAGTGCTACCCGCAGTTTAAAGGCTATTAAGTCAAATAAAATTAATAAAATGTTTAAATTTAAAGAAAATACCGTACACTGCATAGAGTTTTATCTTAAGGGCAACTACTTTGCTCAAGTTTTAATTGAGAGTGACCTTAAAATATGTACCCTCTGTTTACCCTGAAAGATGGTAAGATTACCTAGCATGACCCCACTATAGGATAGGGCCATAGTGCAGCTCGTCAAGATAAGACTGTTTGTTACCTTTCAGGGTAAATGTAGCGTACAAAGCGAGAATAAAGATACTGGGTGGATATATTAGTAGTTGGCTAACGCGCTAGTCGTGTTGAGCTCGGCCGCCGAGGACGGGGAGATCGAGGTTCGAACCTCGGTCGGGTGAACTGGGGGTGGTTTTCCTAAATGGTTTTCCACTCTCCCTCCACGCAAATGCGGGTTCACTTCCTCTAAATTCAACCTTACCAATTCCTAATCCATTAGCGTAATTAGTACTTAAGCGTATAACCCGAACGGGTAGTAAGACGTGGTGCTAATTAATAATATATTAGTAGTACACACTTGACAAGGAAGTAAAATGAAGAGGTTATTTTCCAGCACATAATGCCCAGGAAGAGGATCGGAACGTTCCTTTAGTATAAAATGAAGTTTTGGCAAATCTCTAAAGCAATCGTGCATGTTTTATTTTTAAAAAGGTGTTACAATCGCTAGGGTTGCTAAAATGGTTCAGGTATATGTTTTAGAGATGTTAAGGATCAATTCAACACATTTTGAATACCCTTTCCTCCTAGTTTCCCGAAAAAATATATTCCCAGCTCCCTTTCCTCTCTTGTGAGCATGATTTCGAAAGGCTATAGTATCGAAGGTCATGAGAAAAAGTTTTCTTAAGACACTTTCACCATTTTGAAACTTATGGTATGGAATTGCTTCAGTTCCCGTCGTGAGGACTCAAGAGACAATTCTGTGCACTGTGTAGCCAGAGATTCCATACACCCTATTCAATGGAGTGGCTGAGTACGCTAAAACTACACCCTCACTATTTTCTTACCGATGGACATATCTGACAGTTGGAAATAGTTTGATTTCTAGCACTGAATTCGGTTTATACGCTCATGTACTTATTACGCTAATAGTTTTAGAGATTAGGAAGGATATGTTTAGAGAAAATATACCCGCATTTGCGGGGAGGAAGCGTGGAAAACCATTTTGGAAAAAAAGTACACCCGACCGAGATTTTAATCTCAATCTCTTCGTCATCGGCAATCTAGTCTACTTTAGACGATGCCGCCACTGAAGCTTTTTGTGGTTTATTGTATGGATCATAATACAGTCCAAAATAATTTATGTGTACAAATTATAATTATAATTAAAATTATTTTCATAGTAGGAACCTTGGAGAGAGATTATTTGTTAGAGCTAAGTCTAAACTAACAATTATTCATAGTTTAATCAAACCTAGTTTGAAACATAGTTATTTTAAGCTGGGAGAAAACCAATTTTTCATACGTTTATTTATTTATTCCTATCTATATAGAGGAACTTTTTAAAAAATGATTGAGTTTTCCCCGTGAAATCTTAAAATAAAGGAGAATTTTATGAGACGCTATAGACATAGAAATATAGACACCTTTTACCATACCATAATCCGATTGAATAATAGCTTTATCTAATTTGTTGTATATCTTTTTAATGTCTTACTGAGCCATAATTGTGGTCATAGGAATCCTCTAGGTATGTTCCTTACCCCCTAACCCCATGATCTCTTTAGGTAGCTAGTTTGGCTGAATATTTCGGGGGATAAGTAAGTCGCTATTTAACAACTGCTCTTTGACCACACGCTAGTTTATTCGAAAATTATGCACTACGCTCTCGGTGCATTCATTAGATAACGTGTGAAGTTATAAATGCGTTGATTTAATATATAATATTGTATATTATATTATATTGTAAATTATAATATATATATAAATTAATACTATACAACATTGCTGTATGGATGTGAAGTGTGGGCTTGTCAGGAGAAACACAAGAGCAAGGTTAATGTGGTTGGAATGAGATATCTTAGAAAACTAATATGACAGAGTCGTATGGACGAGTCAGTAATGAATGGTGCTCAAGGAGTGCGGTTGAAAATGAATCCAATAGGTCAATGTGAAAGAAGTGTCTTACGTTTGTTTGGGAATGTTGAGAGGATGAGTGTGGATCGAATGATCAAGCAAATATATGAAGATAGATTGTGTTAATCAAAAGGAATGGTTCCCCCATTAAAGACGAGTCTAAATGTTGTAGATGAATGTGTGAAAAAGAGAAACATTAAGATTTTTAATTATAAGATGAGCATGCATGACTCGGTGTATGGGTGTTATTGAAACGAAGGGATTATGCAAGGTAGTTAAGTATGAGAAAGTTAGTGAGGATGAATTAAGTACATAGTTGTTATTTTATTTTAGCTACCAATTGTACAGTTTCTTGTTCCACCCTGTAAGGGAACGGCGTGATTAGGTATTTATTATATTTAGTGTATAATATATATATATATAAGATAAGTAAATATATTTTATAGGGCCAATATATATAAATTTAGATTCATAAAAGTTTTGATAGGTTCTTAAATATTATAACTTTGTTGAATTGTTTTTTAATTATCTTTTGATCCATCCTTATTTAACTTTGTTTAGTTTTGAAATAATATGTTTTCCCTTTCCTCAGTAATTTATTTGTGGGTGGGATGTATTTATTTTTAAGGGGATTATAAAAGTATAGATAATAACCTATATAGCACTAATAATTTCATATTTTTGAGGCAATGATTACTGTAACATTATGTAGGTCATTTTGTTCTTTAGGATATGGACTTATAAAAATGTGTTTAGTTTTGAGTGGCAGTAAACATGTCAAAGAGAAGGGAATACTGAGAAATAAGAGCTACCCAATTGTACAGAAGTATGAAAAGTACGAAGAAATTAGTTTAAACTGTTCACAACATTTATGTGGGGTTCCCTGGCCAGTTTACATGGAAAGTAAAATGGGGCTGGAACGTCACAAATAGTACATTTCACATCTCTATGCCTTCAAAAAAATTATAGAAGTTGTCCAGCCAATGTGTTTATTGTTTGCAGTGCAAACGTGATTTTTTTATATTCTTAAAATCAATGATTTGATTTTTAATTATTTGATGATGAGTTTTATATTATAGATATTTATATATATATATATATATACAAACACACACACACACAAGGATGTTCGGAAATTCATAGTCCAAACTGCACATATAGCTTGTTCGAACCGAACGTAATATAAGATCCCAATACACTTATATCCGGAAAACTATGGTAATACCTTTTAGTTGTGTTCAAAGTTTTGGTGTACAGTGCCTGAAGAACAAAGCTGTCAACCATGTGTGTACAACAAGTTGCATAGGAGCTAGGCGCGTGGCACTGCACAAGTAATAATTTCATGCAATTTATATGATGTAGGAATTTAATAATGACCCCCAGAACGTATCTCATTTTCTAGATTGATGGTGGTTGTTTACTATTAATGGTGTGTTCTGCTGCCGTGTTCCAAGATATCAGGTGTGTAGTGCACAAGACCTAGCTCCTATGCAACCTGTTGTACACACATGCTTGCACAGCTTTGCTATCCAGGCGCTGTACGCCGAAACTTTGAACACATTAATGATATTAGCATACTTTCCGGATGTGGATGCGTAGATATTTTGTATTACTTCTGGTTCAAACAAATTATGTGCAGTTTGGGTATAAGTTTCCAAATTATCTGTATATATATTATTCAGTGCAGTTTAATCAGTAAAGCTATATACACTATTTTCTAATGTGCTCGACAGTTATTTTGCGTAGATAGGGTGGAATATATTGCGATTAGTTGTAGAGAAGTTTTCAGGAATATGAGACACTAGCCTGTCAAGTAATTTAGAGAAGGTAGTATTATAATGAAGGTAATATGATACATCCACCTGTTCAGGTAGTTATAGATAAGGTATTTATAATTCAGGTAATATGAGACACTCACCTGTCGGTAGTTTTAGAGAAGGTAGGCTTATAATGCAGGTAATATGAGACACTCACCTGTCAGGTAGTTGTAGATAAGTAGTATTATAATGCAGGTAATATGACACACGTTAGCTGGCTTAGTATATAGAGGGTGGTATTGTAATCTAGATAATATGAGACACTCCCTGTAAGGTGTTGTAGATAAGGTGGTATTATAGTGAAGGTAATATGAGACATCCACCTGTCAAGTAGTGTACATAAGATGGTATTATAATTCAGGTTTATGAACATCACTTTTCAGGTAGTTGTAGATAAGGTAGATTATATTTGTAGCTAATATGAGACACTCACCTGTCAGGTGGGTTTTAGATAAGGTAGTATTATAATGCAGTAATATGAAACACCACCTGTCAGGTAGTTGTAGATAAGGTAGATTATATTTTAGCTAATATGAGACACTCACCTGTCAGGTGGTTGTAGATAAGGTAGTATTATAATGCAGGTAATATGAGACATCCACCTGTCAGGTAGTTGTAGATAAGGTAGGCTTATAATGCAGGAAATATGAGACACTCACGTGTCAGGTAGTTATAGAGAAGGTAATATTATAATTCAGGTAATATGAGACATCCACCTGTCAGGTAGTTGTAGAGAAGGTAGTATTATAATGCAGGTAATATGAGACATCCACCTGTCAGGTAGTTGTAGAGAAGGTAATATTATAATTCAGGTAATATGAGACATCCACCTGTCAGGTAGTTGTAGAGAAGGTAGAATTATAATGAAGGTAATATGAGACATTCACCTGTTGGGTAGTTGTAGAGAGGGTAGTGTTATAATTCAGGTAATATGAGACACCCACCTGTTGGGTAGTTATAGAGAAAGTAGTCTTATATTTCAAGTATATAAGACACTCACCTGTCAGGTAGTTGTAGAGAAGGTAGTATTATAATGCAGGTAATATGAGACATCCACCTGTCAGGTAGTTGTAGAAAAGGTAGTATTATAATGCAGGTAATATGAGACATCCACCTGTCAGGTAGTTGTAGAGAAGGTATTCTTATAATGCAGGTAATATGAGACACCCACCTGTCAGGTAGTTGTAGAGAAGGTATTCTTATAATGCAGGTAATATGAGACACCCACCTGTCAGGTAGTTGTAGAAAAGGTAGTATTATAATGCAGGTAATATGAGACATCCACCTTTCAGGTAGTTGTAGAAAAGGTATTTTATAATGCAGGTAATATGAGACACCCACCTGTCAGGTAGTTGTAGAGAAGGTATTCTTATAATGCAGGTAATATGAGACACCCACCTGTCAGGTAGTTGTAGAGAAGGTATTCTTATAATGCAGGTAATATGAGACATCCACCTGTCAGGTAGTTGTAGAGAAGGTATTCTTATAATGCAGGTAATATGGAACACCCACCTGTCAGTTAGTTGTAGAGAAGGTATTATTATAATGCAGGTAATATGAGACACTCACCTTTCAGGTAGTTGTAGAGGAAGGTATAGTTGTGCTGCGTAGAGAAGGTGGTATTATCTTGACAATTTAGCTTCACAGTGGTGGATGAAGACACGATGGTCTTGCGGCAGAGCACCCCTTGGTGACAAAGAACTAATAGCAGTAGCGTCTTGATGCCAGGCGTCCTCATTGTGAATTCACTGTGTGTCTACTGCCCGCCTCGTTTTCTGGCCTGATTGGCGTCAACAATGTCAAGATCTTTCGCGCATGCGTAGAAGATCTTGTTTCCGTGGGATGGAATTAACCCATACATAGCCCATTCCTTCAGTTGTTTGATACACCACCAATTAATTATCAACATTTTGGAGAGTGTTCTTTTGTGTTAACAACATTTTTTTACTCGTTAGATACAGTTAAGTAATTACAACTATCAGTAGGACAGGCATTTAGGTGCAACAGTCATAAAACCATCAATAAATCTTCATATCTTATATATCATAATGGCGATTAAATTTTAATAAAAGCTTTAAAATATGATTATGCTAGTTAACATACATTTTACTTGCATTTATGGGCACATGGAATAAACGTCCTGCTCGTCTAGTCTGATTTGCCAATGACATTGTTTATAATCCCAGCCTAATATATTCAGTATATTTTTCCTAAATAATTTGTCCACTTTCACTCCACGCAAATGCAAATACATTTACTCCCAGCTCTAACTTCTTCATCCCTGTCTCATTATTGTATTTATTTGTAAGTAGCCTGGATGGATTTAGCTTTTTTATTAAACTTCCGGATGTCCATATAGTTATTTATTTTATTTCAACGTTTTGTTACTCTATTCATTCAGATTTAGACTTAGAATGCTTGTTTACTTAATTTAATATAAAATAAAAATAAAATGTGTTAATAGCTACCATTATTTTTAATAGAGACCTCCTTATTTACCAAACTAGGTTTTATGTCCTGAACTAAGTTATATTACTAATAATAATCTACATATTAAATGTTATAATTATAAATCAATAGCCAAAGCTATTGTTTATGCTTTTAGTGCATGCCCAGCCCCATCACTGGGGTCTCCCACGGAGGAACTTATTGGCATTTGTCACAATTATACTGCATTTTAAGCTGATTTAGGTTTGAGGTCAGTGCAGCCGGAGTGGGGAGTGGAGGCTCGTCACGTGCTCGACCAATCCGTGAGGGGTAGTTGTCATAGCAACCGATGCACATTGCCAGATTTCTTAACAGTCACTGAGTATGCTTGCATAGTAGTAACGCGCAAACTCCCGCTATGTGGCAACTATGCTTTCCAGCCTACCCACCACGCGGATTCTAAAGCAGTTTAAATAGCAGTATATATCCTTGATTTGGTCAAGTCTTGTCCCTCATTTCAAAACGTTTGGAAGTTTCACGGTTTAAAGTTTCAAGTTTTGTACTGAAATTAAATTTGGCACAAAAATAGAGTCGGGCAGTAAAGGAAATTCAATTTAAATTTTAAGTATTGTATCATATTGTGGAATTTCAGTGTTTTGTTAGTTAGGCTACGCCATAATTTCCGTACAATGCTTTTCTTTTTGAAACAGTGAAAAAATTTATACTAATTTGTACAAGCCTAAGTTGAGCAGTAAAAATAATTTGTGTGTCCCTCACTTTAGCTGGTATAAACTTCTCCCTTCCTAGAATAAACTAGCGCACCCCTCCCCCCTTTATTGATTTATTTTACTCTCCTTCGATATTCTTGAGTATGAATCTGAAAGATGGCCCTACATCAAATTCCAAATAGCTTATAGACGCCACCAATTCTCAAAAAATTTCTGAAAGAGGCTCACTATAAAATATATCTTCAACAAGATTTAATTTTTGAAGATTTTCCAGGCAAGGATAATCCAAATAGCTTCTAGAGGCTCCTAATTTTTTTTTAAATCTTAGAAAAGACCTCTTCATATAGCATATATATTAAGTAGGCGTCTAATTCTAGGTAAAAACCACTCTAAATGTCTTCAAGGGACATTCAATTTAAAAAATTATGGACGATTTCTTCAAATAGAAAGAAAGATAACAATGCATATTAGTTTTGATTATACTGTCTATCTCTGTAAGATTGGATGCCAACCATAATATAGTGCAATATGGCCTACAAAGGTTAAATAATATAATTGGACTTTACTATATAACCAATGAATATAAATTTAAAGTCTAATGTTCAAAACATGTCTCAATACAAAACAAAACTAATTGCCTAGGAAAATTAAATAGGTATAAATATTAACAAATAAATATGCCGAAGCATTATCCAAATCGGTCCCTACATAACTAAGATTCAATGTAACAGTTCCCCAGTATACGAATAAAATTAAAATATATAAAATACTGTTCCAATATAATGTATCCTTACATTCTGTGTGTCCCTAAATCCTATATGCATCAAAGAGTGTTCGTTGCTTGCCGGGAACACGCTTATATTCAGATTTGCACAGCGGAGAAAATGTGGGAGGGAGGATACACATATTCAATGGTGTCACCATCAGCAAGTAAGCGTCAGTTTCCTCATTGGCGCCTGCGCACTGCATCAAGAGGGCAATAATACGGGGGGTAGGGAACACCACGTGATCACTGAATAGTGCTCCTTGATTCAATTTTGACGCATGCGCCGTGTCCCCTCTCGGGAAAACAGAGCTAAACTACGTAACACTGCGAGGTATTAGTTTAGTTGTTGATGAACGTAGTGTAGATGTGCTCGGAGGATCCATATGCGGCGTTGGTTTCCAGGTTAAACGGGCTAAGTGTGAATGCACCCTAAGGTGGTGGAGGCTATATGGCGATGAAGTTTGTAGCCACGGTACACTTAGACTTATCATTAACCATAAATGATACCTATATTAATTATATATAATCCTTGATCAAAGCCATGCTTTACGCTCTAACAACATTTTATCAGAGCTCTACACCATACTTAAACAGTATTTGATCATTGATCTCAACACTGCATTATACTCAAACTTGATTGGAGCTCTACATCATACTTAGGTGTAACCTTAGTTATACACAATATTTACATACATTATATTTGATGGATTATCTACGCCGTGCTTATACTTTAATACTATAATAACATATTTTGATCTGAGTTATACATCATACTCAAACAACACTTGATAATTGATCTAAACTCTGCATTATATTTGAACTCTACATTATATCGATATCGATTGTTTGATGATTTAATTGCCCCGCGATTGGGAGCCAATTATAATAATATAGAATGTTTGATGATATAATTGGTTTTTATAGCTCCGTGATCGAGCGCCAATTATTATATTACGGTCGCTCGTTGGGCGCCTATTATAATGTTATTGTAATGTTTGCTGTATAATTGGTTTTTATAGCTTTCCCTGATCGAGCGCCAATTATTATATTACGGTATTATTCACATATAATTGCCCCTTGATTGGGCGACAATTATGATGATATGGAATAATATTTGATATAATTGGTATTTATAGCTCCATGTTCAAGCACCAATTATTGTGATATGGAATTTATTTGTAATATAAATACAACTGTTGATGTTGTACAAGCTTTATTTAAATAATTATTTATTCCTTTACACTTTGTTTGAATTAAACTATGTTTTGATTGTTGTTGTTACTTCTCTCTTTATCGTTGACACACATTTTCTATATTTATGTCTAGTCTAGCTATTTCACCGGCCTTTCTGTCTGTTTACCCGGCCTCTCTCACGTCTTTCTCTCGCTATTTCATGGCACTTTCTGTGTATTTTTATACGCACATATAGCTTATATGCGGACGTGCCCCTTGCTACTTGGACCTCTCGTGGCAGTGTCAAGACTAACCAATCAGGTACGTCTCTGCGACAGGTGCATTGAAGGCTAGCTTCCTATTGGGTATAAGAAGCTGGTTTCTCTTGCTTGTTTGTTAAATACTGCGGAGTTAAATTTTGAAAATAATAAACAAGTTTTAATGGTGAAATCCTTTTAGACTATTCTGCGAAAACGCGTGATTCTCCATGGATGAAGTGTTAAAAGGATCATTTACATACGATACTTTAAAGAAAATACCTTCATCCATGTCTTTTTAAATATATGAGAGCAGTCCAAAAATCAATTACGTTACAATACCCCCCATTTGCTTATATCTGAAAGAATTTAAAGAATTTAATTAATTTTGATATAAGCAAATTCTATACTGTGCAAGGGCTACGTCATATTTGATACTCAATATTCTTTAAGTTAAACATGAATAAATTTGTAAAGTGTAAGTTATATAAATTGTATGTGTGTGTAAACATTGATTTAAAATTGCTGGTATCATGCATGACAATACAATAGCTATGATATATTGTTTACATATTTTCGCAATTGATTGATTTTATTTTTAATGTCCAATATTCTTGATGAATAAACGAAACGAAAGTACTTTCTGTCTTATTATTTGTTTAGTGTTTCTTGTTATTTTCCATATATTTTTATTACACTGAAAAATTGTCACACTGTTCATTGCACTGTTCCTGAAATGGTGATAATTAAAAATTTTAAAAAATTTATACATTGCTTTGGTTGAATAATTAACTTTGTATTTGAGCTTAGGTAATATTATGTTAAGTTTAAATTTAATAAATTCAATTATAATTTAATTGAGTGATCTGAAAAATCTTGAAAAATAAAAAATTTGACTAAAGTATCTCAAAGTACCTTAATTTCAAATTAAAATTTGAAATGCTAAAATAAAATATAAATGTTAAAATTACTTTTAAAACTAAAATCTTTATGTGGGTTTTGTTAATTATCCAATCATTGTTTACCGAATGCACTATGGCAAAACTTTCGTACAACATAACTTTACTTACTTAAACATAAAATTATTTATTTAAATTGTTAATATATAAAAATCTTACATCACCTAATAACTAACTTAAATTAATTTGAAATTTGGGTCACGTTTTATTAAACCTTTTTATTTAATTTTTATTAATTTAATTGATTTTATTTATTAATGTGACCTCAATTATTTATTTATTATCATAGAACAACTGTTAATGACTTGCCATTTAGCAAGGCATATTACATCATTACATATTCAATCCAGATTATTACTTATATTAACATCTGAGCAAAGTATATTACATGATTACATATTGAATCCATTTATTTTAACTTCAGAGTAAAGTATATTATTATTATATTTTGTTGTTAGAGGGCTCTTCACCCAAGGTCAAACTACCCTCTCCCTTTCTTCTACTTTTACGAGTGACACAGCTGTCCTATTCACCCTTCTCTCTAACTTACACTCTCTCTCTTTTTCTAACTTTCTTTTGTGATGTCAACTTGTCGACGTGTGAGCAAAGTAAAATAAACTTTATTATTCCAACCTTATGGTTTTTAAAATAGTTGAAATTTATAGAAAAAAATCTTGGAATCTTATAGTACGCTTGAAATCAGCCTGAAATCATATGTCACACCACTGTGAAATATTCAAAATTATTTTTCCCTTTCTAATTGGGTAATTATTTTCTCATTAGCGAGGAAGAACTTTTTTCTACTGAGTAAAACCTTCCAAATGTTGCCTGGTTGCTTTAGGCATTTACATAAAATGAAATTGTAATTAAAAATTTAATATAGTAGCCTAATTAGGTACAACACCCTAATTAGCTCTCTTATACACTTTGTTACTTTATTATTATTGGCCTTTACATCACGCAATCACAGATAACCCTTTTAAACTTCTTTATAATTTTCTTAATATCTGTTAATTTCAATTCAGATTTACTGCTGGGCATTTATTACATATTCGTGAAAAACATAGGCCTGGCCTCATTCTATTACTGACTAATTCATAGGCTGTGGTAGCTCTATGTTTGACAATACCTGTTCTTTGGTGGTTCCCAGAATCACCATCATTATAAATGAATCATGGCTTATTTCCATGAATGTACCTTAACTCCTCTCTCTTAACTCTCCTCTTAACTCCTCCTCTTAACAGGCTAGACTTATTGCAAGTAGTTTCCTCAAGTGGTTTTCTATTTTCTCTCCCCATAAATAAGGGTGCAAGCCTTGTTAGTAAGAGGTGGATGGTAAGACGTGATCTACAAAATAAAAATATATCATCTTCTACTCTCTAATCTACTACTATTACAATTTATTTCAGTTTTTTCTTCCTAGCATGTGTATTATTATATTTTCACTATAATTTTAAACATGCCTTTATAAATTCCTCCATTTTTTTAATTTTTTTTTGTCCTACACATAATTTGATCTTATCATCTAATTTATGATTTGTTATATTTTATTCAAGCTATTCGCTGTCTAGCATATAATTAATATATTATGTTTTACTTTAAAATATGTTCCATTTAGATATCATTCCAGTTCTTTATTTTATTATCACATTATGTTATATATGTGTAATTGATTGTACATGCAATGTGTTGAAATTATTTACTATATATCACAAAACATTTTATTATTATGTTAATGTATTATTTATTACATGTAAATACTGTTAACCCTGAAAAGTAGTACTTTTACTATAAGATACAATAATAGTTTGAAAGTTCAAAGTAAGCCTAGTGTAGAGAAAATTCATGTTTTTCCTTTCTACTAAGTATATTAATCTGTCCTCTGCTAAATAAAAACTACATTAGGAATCTTTTTTTTTTAACTCATTGCAAGCATGGTACCTGTTCAATACATATATAAATAAAGGTGAAACCAAGACAAAACAAATGAGAGATTTGATAAGCTGGTTCCAAGAGCTGTTGATATTTATCTCTCTCTCGTTCTAGTCCATGCAGGAGCCACGCACAAGAGCTGTTGATATTTATCTCTCTCTCGTTCTAGTCCATGCCAGGAGCCACGCACAAGAGCTGTTGATATTTATCTCTCTCTCTCGTTCTAGTCCATGCCAGGAGCCACGCACAAGAGCTGTTGATATTTATCTCTCTCTCGTTCTAGTCCATGCCAGGAGCCACGCACAAGAGCTGTTGATATTTATCTCTCTCTCTCGTTCTAGTCCATGCAGGAGCCACGCACAAGAGCTGTTGATATTTATCTCTCTCTCGTTCTAGTCCATGCCAGGAGCCACGCACAAGAGCTGTGATATTTATCTCTCTCTCGTTCTAGTCCATGCCAGGAGCCACGCACACATAGTAGCACTGGTATTGACAACATTTCTTGCTCCCAGGGCAATCCATGTCTCCGTAGCACTCATGGAGGATGGACGTGAGGCACCACAAGTCTGTAGGGTCGGGTTGGCTGATATCTCTAGTCGGGGAGGGACAATGGCCGGGCTTATCTAAACAAGCAAACATAACGTCCTCAGAGAGAATATACTGCTTTGTTTGGAAATCAGAACATGAATAACCACTTGACACATAAACCTTACGTAAAAATTCGGGTTATACGGTTATGTACTAACTACACTGATGTTTCTAGGGATTAGGGATGTCATATTTATAGGAAGTGTATCCACTGAGTTTGACCAAGACTTTTTCTTTCAATTTAAAAAGTTTATCTTCAAATACCAGTGTGCTAAAGACAAATATTCAAGAACTGTTGATATTATTATGTATTACAAATTTAACTACAAAACTAAATTTATGAAGCCATATTTTATTTATTTTGGCCAAAAATGATTATTTTTTCTTGTGAAAAGTGCAAAACTACTGACCTCTTCTCGTTCCCACGTCCCAACTAAAACAAGATTGATTATTTTGAATAAATCATCTTGTGTAATGAGACTATATGAGTGCTAGATTGTATCAACAAACTATTTTAACTAACAGGCCTATATTCGTTGGTGCGTGTGAGACATGTGTATTGTATGGATCTATCGGTGTGTAATAAACTCAGGCATTTACTCGGTATTTCAGGCCTAAAAGGAAGGGAGGTTAGTAAATTACCTGGATCGATATTAATAACCACCAAACAGAGCTATTCATCAAATTATAATTGCTTGGATTGGGTGGATGGACGGGATTTGGCGGAGAAAGGAGAGGGTAGATCACTAATAATTTATCATCAATTTTGGTTCTTTCTGGAGACAATGGCTATGTAACAATTTTGTGAAACTATCAATACTTTCAAGTAAATTATATTATTAATAGATAATTTGATATTTGTTAATCTTGTGTTGGTTATGAATCTATCTATACGTAAAAGTACAGTTGATAGGAACGTTTACTTGGGGTAATCCTTTGTATCAATTTATACCATGATAATTTTATGTTTATACAGCTCGACTCGCAAGTTATGTTGCCCTAGATTTTGATTTTTAGCACTGCGTCTTACTACCCGTTCGGATTATAGGTACGCTTGTTACCAAAGTGTTTAAGAAAAAATATATAGTAAAATGCATCTTTAGTTCAAGAAACTGTGTTATTAGTCTTGACTAATACTACTGTCGCTACTCCCCAAACCCGTGAGCCGACGTGTCAGGGTGACTTCGTGGGATGGGTAGGTAGCGGCAAATAACTGTGAGGTTCGTTTGGATCTTGTTTATTGAAATAGAGTAATTACTCTTCTAGTATATAATGTGATGCAGGATTTAGAACTAATTGAAAGAGTTTATAAAAAGGTATTCGTTCTATCAATGTCCCTACTCCGTGCCTTGACCTGTTTTTGGTGTTATAACCAGTAGCGAGGCGTCATGGGGGCAGGCACGAGTGTCGTTAACAGCCGGGGACAGGGGGACACGTCCCCCTCCCCCAATAATCTGCTCAGAGAGAAAAGTTTAATAAAGTACTGAATTTGGGAAAAACTGGTTCTTACAGTGGGGATGTAAATAAATCAATTTCAATACTAAAAATGCTACAACAAATTGTTGCTACTAATATAGTATATTATATTTTGTGGCTTTACTTCTTAGCTAACAATGATTGACACTTTACTTTCTGAGTTTCAAGAATCATTAGACAGGGCCATCTGTAATTATTTATATTTGTCTTGAAAATAATTAGTTCCTTTTTCTTCCCAACCCCTTTTCCTAGAAGGAATACACCCTTTTTGTTTCTTCAAAATTTTCATTTATTATTTTCATGCTGTGTAGCTAAGTCAACGGATTTCTCCCGAAATTTGTTGATTATCAGAATTGTTACAACATAGTTTAATTGAACCAATCCCACCTTTTAAAACCTCGCACCCTGCTGTTTTCAACTACCAATGAACCTTAGTGAACAGAATTTGTTTTCAAATGTCGAAACGTTAATTCGTCTACTTCTTGTGTTGACAAGTTCATCTTGTGAGTCAGAAAGAAGTTTTAGTTCATTGCGTAGACTAAAAACCTACTTAAGATCAAGTATGGCACAAAAGTGACTAAATCTCGTTGCAATTTGTCATGTGTACTAAGTCGTATTGGATAGCATCGATATAAAATAAACAGGGAGGTGCTTTACTCAGAAAAATGAAAAAGACGATCCAAGTTTGGATCAAAGCAGTAATGATTAAGGTAATGTATATATAGGTTTAATACAATAGCTAAATAAGTTATCATAACAAATAATTGTTATTCAGTTGGTAAAAAAAAAATTCTTTAATGCGAAAAGAAAATTGTTTATTTCCAGGGCCGTAATAAGTAAAGAAGGTTTCAACCCCCCCCCCCCCTTTCTTCCGAAAGTATGAACAGTAATATTGTTTTTATTTCTCACCAATTCCGGGCTTTTAGTTTATTGGAGTATATTAAATTTTCTAATAGCTACAAGCTGAATTATGTGTTAGAACACTTTAAAATGCTTTATAAAATATTTAATGTAAAAAAATTGGCAAATCATTTTAGGTACTTTACCACGAACCATTGCACGTTACCCCTCACCCTTCCTACCCAAAAAAACCTGGCTACAGACTTAGTTAAATCCACACCCCCCCCCCTCCCAGCCCCCAATAAATAAGAGCTAGCAACGCATATGTGAACAGGGTAGGCAGTATAATCTCAGCTATCTCTTTACATAAAACATACTTGAAATTGAAATTTGAATGGTCAACTTTTAAAGTTTAGTGAAATTCTATCAAGCGCGCGAAGCAAAATTGTAATTTCCTTTTGGCAAGACAAATTGATACCTTTCCGCCTAATGCACCCGGAGAATCAGGCCTGCGGGGAGCTAGGAGGGTAATGTGCGCGCAACTGTTCATCACAGCCACTGAAGGTGACCAGTAAGCCGGCTATCCCTGACTCGTTAGTGCTACATTCTGAGCATATATAGTAGGTTTCAAAGGCTTAATTCAGTGTGGATTAATTTAGTTTTGTGATTGTGACTTGAATTTTATTATTTTTATTGAGATGTTTTAAATTTCGTATTATAATATATATGAGTAATGTTTTAGGATTTAGTGTATGTACCGTGGAAAAAAATGGGAGACGCTGTAGACATAAACAATGACTCTCTCGGTTCAGTTGACTTTTTGTTAAATAATTCTACTGAGTCTTCATCTTTCGAATGAAAAGTGCATTTAAAAGGAAATATAGCGAGACCAAAATTAGATATCTCGCAGAAGGTATAGCAAATGAAAAAAGTAGTAGTAGTAGTAGTAGTAGTATAGTAGTAGTAGTAGTAGTAGTAGTAGTAGTAGTAGTAGTAGTAGTAGTAGTAGTAGTAGTAGTAGTAGTATTCTAGCACTGTATTATATAACGTCATAAAAATCCCATTTTTGACATCATTAAGTGTGCCCCTTTATGAATGTTCAAGACTCAGCTTATCCCAAATTTATCAATACACTTCACCACTGGTTATAACTCTAGCTGCTGTCGAACACCCGACCACCCGGCACAGCGTGGCTGTAGTCAATCTCAGACTTCTAAGAGGGATGAGGCGCCCTGCTCCGTACTGAACAGGGACTCAAGCTGTAGGATATTCTTCCCACAAGATGCGGGAACTTGGTAGCTGAGTATGGAAAGCACGTTGAAGTATCCCCCCTAACAGCTGACGTTCTTTTGAGGCCCTCCCCTTTTCTCTAAAGATCTATAAAAAGAACTCCCTTTTATCTACCAAAAAAGAAGGGGTGTTTCCCCTACGTAAGTATTTTTTCAAATACTCTTTGCTATGCTAATTTTTAAAACAAACTTTTTTTAACATGACCTGATACGAAATCACGACTACTAATTCATAACAGTTGACAGAGTGAGTTATTAGACCTACGTTATCCTCGCATGCTCTAGATTGACTAAGGCTGCAGACTATGACATTATACTTAATTAATGCTTCAATAGTTCAAGTAATGTTGCTATCATGATAAGTCTTATATCAACGATAGTATATATCAGTGATTTCCAACCAGAGTTCCGTGGAACACTGGAATTCGTGAGAATTCGCAGAAAATTACTTTTTGTTGGTCTGTCCATAAGTTTTGAACGATATTAAAATATGTTAAGAAAACTCGTACATCCGAACAAGATAGCGTGAAGAGAAGAGTGCTGGTAATAAGCCTATTTCAAATACTGAAGTAAAGTAATTAGTATTAGGCAATAAATACTTTTGAAATATTAAATTCAAAAGCAGAGTTAATTACTGTTTACCAACCTCGCAGGCTTACACGTATATTTTGTAATCTACTCTTGTCAAACCTAATATGTGACAGCCTTGCTCACAGCTTGTGACAGCTTCTCAAGATTTTACTAAATATTTTAAGGGTTCCTCCAAACAAAAAGGCTGGTAACACTGCTCTATAGTGGGATTATATCAGGAAGAAACTCTTAGAAAATGAAAGCCTTTTTTTTTGTCAACACTGATAACGTTTTAATATCTAATTGTGTTATTTTATGAGTATTATTAATATATACAGGATGATTCGTAATTATATACATTAAAGTGGTGCAGTGGATTCTACACTGAAAAAGAAACTATGTCTCATAACAATATATTTTCGGGACCGCTTCATTATCGAGAGATGGCAACATTGCGGGGTAGCATTGCACATGCTTCATTTGACGTGCTGGAGACATGGAACGTCGCACTCCGTTAATTGCTGTGATTGAAAGTAGCCAATAAAATGGGGGACCAAAACACAGCCGAGGAACTGACTGAAATTAATCTGATTTACTGTGAGGGACGACAGTATTCCCTGCTCGTACGTATGCTGCACGATTTAATGTGCAACGAAGCTCAAGTCCGAGGATATTTGCTAAATTGAATCGTCACCTAAGCGAAACCTATCGCTTTGAAACTGTGATGGCCAACGCTGGTAGGCCATGGCATCGCAGGACCATTGCAGTGGAAGAGTCAATTTAACATTCTGTGAAACGCTCACCGGATACTAGCACACAATGATTTGCCTCACATTATTACCTGTCACATACGTCCGTGTGGAGAACAGCACATGGTTAATTATTGTACCGCTTACATTTGCAACCTGTGCAGGAGTTGAACCCATCTCTCGATTTCAAATGCCGTAGGACATTCTGCGAGTGGCTGCTGCCCCACCACGCTACATATCCGCAATTCCTCGTCAGAATACTGGCAATGGATGAAGCAACATTTATCAGAATGGCAATGTCCAAAACCAGCACGTATGGGCCGACAAAAATCCAAATGCCTTCCTGGAGGTTCATTCACAATATCAATTCTCCATCACATCTTGGGTGGAAGACTTGGGTGATATTCTACTTGGACCGTATGAAATGTATGCACGAATACAAATGCCTTATACGAAGTTTACTTATACGCTCAGCAGACCATTCTCTTACAACTATTGGAGGACGCGGCTGAACACGTGGCCGCTTCGGGACATTACACATTTCGGGTCTTGCACATTACGACCGTGCAGGGAGACGCCAATTGGACAAATAATATCCCAGGTGATGGATTGAACGCAACGGGCCTGTTGCATGCATGAGGTGATCTCCCGATCTCACACCTTGCGACTTCTGGTTGTTAGGCCATATTAAGGGAATTGTGTACCTCCAACGACACAACACGAGAGAACATCTGTGGGGTACAGGAGAGCTGAACTGTGTTGTGAATGCAACGATGGACACTTTGAACATCTCCTATGAAGATACAATGTTCCATTACCCAGGTAAATAAAAACTCTAAGACATAATGGTAATCTCTGTCTGACCTGTCCGGTGTTCCTGTCAGCCTCTCGATAAAGAAGTTGTCCCACCAATATGTTGTTATGAGACTTTTAGTTTCTTTTTCAGTGTAGATTCACAACACATATATTGTACACAATTAAAAATCATCCTGTATATATCAAAAGTGACAAATACATATCATTATTACTTGACGTATGAATATATTAAAAATATGTGGTTAATTTTGTTTAACTGTCCAAAATATTTCTTCTTGTAGGAATCGGAT
This sequence comes from Timema podura, assembly GCA_033556935.1. Classification (NCBI taxonomy): domain Eukaryota; kingdom Metazoa; phylum Arthropoda; class Insecta; order Phasmatodea; family Timematidae; genus Timema; species Timema podura. The sequence goes on along the minus strand of JAVRXN010000014.1, from coordinate 42,949,139 downwards.
TGTACATTACTAGATATATGGGTGCCTACCTTCCTCGCAGTTGGATATGGGCTCACACACGTTGAACATCGTATGACTACAGGTACACTGGTGGCAGCCCTTTATGATCACCTCTCCTGGGTTACATACTTCTGAAACGTAATTAATATTAAAAATTGTTTGGACAAGATCAAGACTGTATAGGTTTTCTGATGATAAAAAATAATTATATTGTCCTCAGTTTTAAAATTAAAACACTACACAAAGCTAATATTAGACGAAAATGTTATACTCATGAAACATGAATTCGATTAAACAGGATGTTCAGCCCAAACGGAATATATAGCGTGTTTGAACCAAAAGTAATACAAAATCCCTATACACTTACATCCGGTACACTAAGCTAATATCATTAAATTGTGTCCAAAGTTTCGGCGTATAGCACCGGGAGAGCAAAGCTGTCAAGCATGTGTGTACAACAAGTTGCATAGGAGAAAGGCAGGCAGCACTGCACCCCTTGGAATCTTGGAGCACAGCAGCAGAACATACCACAGTTAATAGTAAACAACATACCAGTCCACCAATAAATTCGAATACGTTCTGAGGACCATCATTAACGGTCCTGCATCACAGAAAGTGCTTGCCATTATTACCTGTGCAGTACCACGCGCCTAACTCCTATGCAACTTGTTTTACATGCATGCTTGACAGCATTAACTATCCCAGTGTTATACGCCAAAACTTTGAACACAATTTAATGGTATTAGCTTAGTGTACCGGATGTAAGTGTACAGGAATTTTGTGTTACTTTTGGTTCAAACAAGCTTATGCCTATGTGTAGTTTGAGCTCACACCCTCACTTCGGTGGCGTAGCTAGCTAACGCGCTAGTTTTGTGTTGAGCTAGACTGCCAAGGATGGGGAGATTGAGGTTCGAATCTCGGTCGAGGGAACTGGGGGTGGTTTTCCCTAAATTGTTTTCCACTCTCCCTCCACGCAAATGCGGGTGCACTTCCTCTAAATTCAACCTTCGCAATCCCTAACCCATTAGCGTAATTAGTACTCAAGCGTACAACCCGAACGGTAGCGGTGCTAAATTCAATTAAATGAACAAGGAAACATACAAACACTATGCACCAGCGGTGAACCTTGTTATTTCCCCTCACCATCCTCCCCTCCTACAAACACTATGCACCAGCGGTGAACCTTGTTATTTCCCCTCACCATCCTCCCCTCCTACAAACACTATGCACCAGCGGTGAACCTTGCTATTTCCCCTCACCATCCTCCCCTCCTAGAAACACTATGCACCAGCGGTGAACCTTGTTATTTCCCCTCACCACCCTCCACTCCTACAATTCCCCAACACACCTATTTACCCGCATCGTCGGTCAGATGGACTAACGCGTCACTTTTATGTGGGACTGGATTGCTGATAGCGAGGAGATCGGGGTTTTAATTCCAGGTTAGGATGGTTTTTACTGAATGGTCTACCTATTCTCCTTCCACACAAATGCGGGTACATTTACTCTCAAATTCTACCTTCCTCATCCCTACTCTTTGAACGTAAATAATGTACGTGCATAGCGCGAACAGTTACTAATACGCTATGAGGAAAAATAATCTTAAAATATTGCCGAGTACATAGAATTAAAACATAGAGATGTGTCGAATGCAAAAGATACATTTTTTAAGACCAGACTAATGATTCGATATGCTAAAGGCAAATGTGGACCTGAAATTCCCAATAGGTAGAAATATCAAAAATAATGAATAGCCTTAATGCCTTCCCTTCCCCTGAGGTATTATATAGTGTTGAGTGTGTCACTGCTAGGCATTGTAGAGTTGTGACACAAATTATATAGGCCTACTGGTGGAAAAATAAACACATTAACTTGAAACCGACAAATACAATTAACTATAAACTACCTGAATTGTTTAGCACACGTACTAGACGTCAATCCCATCTAGTTTGATATGTTGGTGATAGAAAGTTCCAAGTTAGAATCCCAGTTGGCTAACCTGAGGATGTTTTTCCCTAGAAGACTTTTAACTTTCACTCTATGAAAGTCCTGGTACGTTTCCTCTCAATGGTAAAGCTTATCTTACATGCTAGCTGTCACAAGAAACAAGATTAGGAATGAATTTATCCTGGGATGAATTGGGGTACAGGAAGTACAATGAGATAGTAGAGGAAGCAAGACTTAGATGGTATGGGCATGTAATGAATGAAGATGGAGAGAATACCAAAGAGAATGATTAAACTGAAGAATGTAGGGTAAAGACCTCAAGAGAGACAATAAAAGAGATGGGAGGAGCAGGTAACAGAAAGTGTGCAGGTGAGAGAAGAAGAATGGAAGCAATTAAAGGAGGAAGAATAGTGGAAGGAAAGAGGAAGGAAAGAGGAAGATGGAGGCATTTTACTAAACTGGAGTGAACACAAGCTGAAAATAGTTGATGATGATGATGATAATGATGATGATATTGATGGTGGTGTCTTCCTCAACTAATACCCTTACTTCTAACACTGGTAGCAATTGAAAGTTAGAATTATTATTATTAGCACCGCGTCTTACTACCCGTTCGGGTTATACGCACTTACGCTAATGTATAATGGTAAGGTGATTGTGAGATGAAATGGAGGACCTACAGTTTAACGTGGAATCCGAACCACGGTGGAGGCCGCACTTACGCTAATGTATAATGGTAAGGTGATTGTGAGATGAAATGGAGGACCTACAGTTTAACGTGGAATCCGAACCACGGTGGAGGCCTGGCATTCCTCACATTCACAAGCTGTGATTAATACACGTCTTGTCAGAGTTGAAGGAAGGGTTTGGCAATCAGATAAATCTGTGCCGGTACCGAGGATTGAACCC